>SKCR01046224.1:0-66008 GCA_019454045.1 Zanthoxylum bungeanum | reverse complement strand
AAAGAATAAATGAGAATAATATTGCTATCATGTGATTACTACCAATGAGTATGCTTCAAAGTTTTGCCTCGCTGAGAGCACTGCAAGATCACAAAGATGAGGGATGTATATGTCAATATCAATTTACATAAGAGACAAAGATGAGTATGCTTCATGCATTCAGAAAACTTGTCCCTACTTTTTCATTAAGAAATCCAACAAATCCCTATCTTGGATGAAAAAATTGTTTCACTTGCGAAAATTGTATGCCCCATTTCAATTCAAGCTTATGGATAAAATTCCATTTTCTCAATTCTTTAGTGTATCATGAATCTAAATTACATTCTAGCACAGAAATTCAAATTCTCATTTGCAACTTGCAAGACAGTTGAATCATCTCTTGTAAGGCAAGGAGTCAATAACAGTATCCTAATGGACATCATGCCTATTCGGGTTTTTTTTTTTATGGATTATGATTAGAAATTTAGGAATTTAACTTAGAATATTTAGGATATTACATATTTGATGTTAGTTAAGGTTTTGTACTTTTTTATTTATTACCATTCACCACAGCCCATCCCACCTCAATTAAATATATCTCATTGGATTTGAACTCTTGACCTCTTGCTTCCGCCGCAAGAGTCCAACCAACCAACTGGGAATCCTTTGGAGATGGTTTTTCATACTTATTTAACTATATTTTGATTTCCTTTCTCTTTACAACACAGCCGCCACAACAGCTTTATGTTGTCTTTGGTAACATTCATTGATGAAATAAAAAATCAAGTCTCTTTTCTCAATCTAATCTTTCTTTTAAATTCTATTATTGTTTCTCTTCTCTTTCTCTCTCAAATTTCTGGTCCAGTTTATCATTTCTCTCTCTTTTCTTTTAACATTCATTGTGGAACAAATTCTCTCACAACGATCACCCAACATACTGTGTATCACTGTTGGACATAGTTAGTTTCAACTGCTGTGTATGACAGACAATATTCTTTTTACCCTCTCAACATCCTGCCTTTCTCACAAGTAGCTCACTGAAATGCAAGGCCTGGACGCCATATGTGCACTAAAATAAACTCAAGCACATGACGTCATCTCCATCTCATACACATACTTAAGTCTCATGTTTATCCTTGAAAGGAACCTAAAGTGAAAATGCAAAATTCTTCAATAAAATCCAAAGAACAACTGCTGGAGTCTAATTATTATGGAAACAAAACTATATAAAAGGCTAAAAAACCTGCAGACACAGACTTGTTCTTGCTCTAGTTTTAACTTTTCCCTTCCATGAAAGGAAAAGATAGCTAAAAGACCCACAGAGAGAGAGGGAAATCACAAACATTGAAAATGAAATTTTCAGAGAGAAAATGGCTTGATGTTAGTGCTAAGTTCTTACCTGCTTGTAGTAGTATGAATGGTAAACTTGATTTACCTTGCCTCCAGATCTTTAGGCTGAAGGTGCTGAGGGCTAGCAAAGCACCCCCAATCACAACAGTTCTTAAAGTTGCAGGATTTCTTGAGAATATAAAACCAAGAAACCCTCCACCTAGAACAAGACCACCTGTGACAAAGTAGAATATAAGATTTTGCATTATTAAGCCCAATTGCCTTATTTTACAAACCACTAAAAAACAATGCATAAATCAATATAGACATACCAACAACATTGTTTACTTGTATTTGTACAAATTAAAAAGAGAAAAGGAATCTCCAAATGGTAAATGGAGATATACCATGGGTCCAAGCCTAATACAATGGAACTATACAAAAATACAGAGCTCGGAAGAGGAGGAAAACAAAAATTTACTCTCTGTTACGAATTCCGAAAGGCCTACAGTAGCAAAAGTTTTTAATCCAGAAGCATAAAGAAAATCGATTCTAGCTGTGAGCCATTCTAGCTCTGTTGGGGTTTGACCTTAATGCCGCGATTTGGAAAATTTCATGGGCTCAAAACTGAGAAAAGACGATAAAAATCCTCATTGCAAGGTCTTAATCTTATAATAGAAAATCTTTTTTGAGTCACTGATATTAGCCCTAAAACTTTTCCAGACAAACTAGTCAGCTTTTGGAGTCAATATCCCAAGTTTGAACAAGTATCTCCAAGCAACAGTCAGTAAGTACAGTTTTCCAATTTACTTCCTTTCCCTATTGGTGTGAATCAGTCAGTGGCCAGGAATTATCCAATCACTTCACTGCCAAATGCCATAATAAGATTGTTTTTTAATCAAATGCTCCAATTCTTAATTGCATTTGATTGTCAAATCTTTCTTTTTTTCCCCCTACAATTAGCAGAAAACAAGCAGCAAGCAAGGGCCAAGTCATATTCTCATGCCTAACATTGGACATGCGTATAAAGACCATGAAACAGAGTTTTAATACATAAATATCTAAAAACACCTTAAGAACTTGACAGCAAGGTAACAGAATCTGAAGTACTCACTCACTACAAGCATTTAAACAAGTATAAAACAACAAACTGCCGTGAATGAGATTTTAATGCAAGACCAAAAAAAATATAAGAGAATTATATCTCTTGAATGTGTATATTCAAGAGTACATGAATGATTGATCTCTGATAAAACAATGTCAATGGGAAAGAAAGTGGAACCGGAAGTACCAAAGTTTGTTCACATAAATGCTTAAATGATCAAGTTAATTATCTAGTCAAGCTACAGAAACCAGGTTCAGTGATTCCTTCAACAGGCATAACTAATGCGGATACATGAATAAGATGCACCATTCATCAGGCACGTGCCTCCAAGTTACGCCCAAGTGGGCCTAGGCGCGCCTCCAAGATGCGCCCAGGTGGGCCTAGGCATGCCTCACAAAGACGAGTGAGAAAGTCCTCACAAACATCTTTTTAATATTACCAAAATGTTTTTGAATAAATTAAAAGATTTTTTCTTTAATATGTTAGAGTTCTCATCACTTTAATAGATTGTTTATCGATACGACCCATAGAACTAATTGTTTTATTTTGTGTTTACATTGTTTGCATTTAAGTATCGAACAGAAACTTGCTAGAATTGTATTTTGATATATTTTCAATGAATTCTCTTTATATTAGTTGTTGGAATTTTTAGCAATTTGCGCCTCACCTTACGCACCTAGACCCCAGGATCTTAGTACGCCTGGCGTCTTTAACACTATTAGACAATCAAATTCAATAACCATCATTAAAAACTTAAAAGGAGTGTGATTGATGTTGGTATTGAAATTCATGGACCCCAAAAGTTAGCTTGAGGGTTACCCAAGCCTTATATTAATATATTATTAGTTCAGGAACTGTTATCAGCCAATGTGGGATATTTTCTTGAACATTTACAGCTTTAATGTCATTGTTGAAATGCACTTGTAAAGTATTAGGTAAATAATTGCATCACAGTTGGGGAGCCAAGTCATTTTATCTCAACAGCTCTTATGAAAAACTAGCGTTGTGATAATTATTTTTTTTGCTTTGGAAACATTGGAAACCCTGCCGCCAAACCATCCGAACCGGGTTTAAACGGAGCAGGTAAAACTCTCGGCTTCCCCAAACTCTTACAAAAAATACACCTTCTGGACTCGAACTCAAGATCTGGCAACCAAATTCGAAGCTCTTTGCCACCAAGCCACACCCATCGGGGGCCATAATTACACTACACCTAATGCCAAAAGTCACCACCACAACACTCTTGTTGTGCAGGGTTCATGAAAGAATAGCATCAACTACTGCGCACAGCTCCCCACCAACTATACTTTGACATGCGTGGACACCAGCTGTAAATCACTAAAACTATGGACCACCTTTCCTTTGGAGATCAATAGAGCCAAACTACCTTATTGGTGTTGGGGTTTTAAGGGGGAATATCGGTAACGCAGCAGAATAGTGGAAAATCAAATTTTCCGATTTCAAAACTTTTTCTCGGATCAATTAAATAAACTTATTTATTTAATTATCCAATTATCAAATTCTGAAAAATTACACAAGAGATCAAATTTCTTGGTAATTACCGAGTTGCCCCAAAACTTTGTAAATTTATCATTTTAGTCCAAAAATTGTCAAATACAATTTTGGATGATTCTAAAATGTTTTTCAACACATCCAATGCATCAAAATCAGATTTCACACAAATCCCCAATTTTTCTGAAATTGCCGAGAGCACCCCCAATTTTCAGTTTTTTGCAATTTGATCATTTTGTTCAAAAACAATCCAAGATCAAATCCAATTAACCCAAAATTTACATGCATCATATTCATACCATAATACATCACATATATGAATAGCCCCAAATTTGGAGAAGGTTATGAACCCTAATTTTTCAATTTCATCAAATTGTCCAATTTTACCAAATCTTTAAAATCCAACACTTTAATCCCTTCAATACTTCACCAATCTAGCCTCACCACTTTGAAACGACTCTAGAACAATTCTAGGTCAACAAGGAGTGGCTTGCCAACTCTAGAATGGCAACTTGATTTTCTAAAAATCAAAAGTAAAGCTTTGAAACAATTTCATCAAAGTTAACAACCATATAAACACAAAATATAAGAGTGGAGATAACATCAAAGCATCACTAAATGAAGCTAAGCATATTAGAAACATTGTCTATGTTGAAGACTTTAAAGAAAAACTTACAAAAACAAGAATTTTCCAAGCTTTCTTCTTTAGCCTCCAAGCATTTTCTCTCAACTTCTTTTATGTTTATTTTGTATCAAATGAACTTGTTAAACCCTAAAAATGAAACAAAACAATATATACTCCACAAAATAAGCCTTGGCCAAAATTGGTGTGGTATATACAAATATCTTGATATTTTTATTTCATTTAAAGTTTACTTTATCAACTTGCTTTAATCATCATCAAACCATTTAATGATTTTTCTTAAAGTCAAATAAAGCAACTCAAAAAATATAACAATTATATTTATTTAGGGTGTTGGCCGAAATTCACTTGAAATTAAAGGAAAATGATATTTCAATTTTAAACACTTTAAACAAATATCAAAGAAGTCAAATCCAATTTGACTACCATTTCCTTTACTTTAAAGTCAACAATAAACACTTATAATCATTTCCTAACTTTATCATTTGGTGAGATATTTATATTTTAATTATATTAATCATTTAACAATTAAATAATTAATTAATTAATTAATTAAATACAAATATCTCAAATATATGTATTATATTTACTTTAAATATCTCAAATACATATATCAATGATATATGTCAAATACCTTTATTTGATAATTTATTAATGTGTATTTAATAATATCATATATTAAATACAAACACACATTAATTAGGAAATGACGGTTCGGCCCGTTCGTATGTATTTTTCGTTTAACGTTTAAACGATTTATAAATAATCACCATTATTAATAAAAGTTGCCCTAGTGCTCTACGAGTATATTTCATTAGTGAGACTCTCTAGATTCAGGTGTATCCGTCACAAAATCCAATTTCGTGTCCATAATTTACCCACTCGTAAATCATGACGACCACGGATAAACTAGCTGAATCATACAGGTCGAGGTCATTGCATACGTATAATCCCTCCGTCACAGGTATCCGGATAATCCCAGAGATATAGATGTAAACGTCAAATCTCTATAGGTATTATCACGTCGACGTATCTATTAGCAATCTCTAAATAACATTCGGAACTTACTTCCGAAGTATACTGTGGCCACAGATTTAACAGACTGCTAATTACATATGGACTACCTATGCTCTGTACACAGAACTGACGGATCCTATCTTGACACACACAGGATATCCTGAGGATCGGTCCACACCCAACGAACAGGCGGAGGTCTGATCTAAATAGATCGGTGACGTGACTGTCATCTAAGTGTGGAGGATGTCTCATACAACCACAGTGGTATCTCAAGTCGAATGACCACTATACTACTAAACCCGAGAAGATTCTTATTCACGTTGGTGTACCATCCATTAAGAATCTTCGGTGAGTCGTTCAGTGTTTATCTATTATAAACACCTACACGTCTATACAAGTCTCTCTAGACTCATGGTTCATTGGGATAAACCATCGGACCAAGTCTCGATATACGACATGTATTGGTCTCAACGGATTTGACTAATCGACCCGTGTTAGTGAATCTTGACCAGGAACTATATTTGATAATATACATTTAACAGTGACATTTCCCAATGTCAATTACAAACTACCTTTGTAACTGTGTACTGCATTATATATTATCGGGCCTTTGTCAATATATACATATCACTAAATAACATTTAGTTTCAATCTAATCGTAATCAGATCGAATACGTATAAAAAAAAACAAGAGGTGAAACTATAAATAAGTAATATTATGGAAAAATGGATGTTCGTATTCATGAATCAGACATAAATACTGTCCGAATTGGCGCTCTGAGCACCAACCCCAACAATTGGCTCTGGAGCTCACCTCCGAATATGAAGAATTGCATTTCTAAAACTCGCTAGGTGCTAGTCAGGAGGAAGGCATGCGCTTAATGTCTTGGACGTCTAGGCGGGGATTAGAAAATTCCTCTGCCAATAGTTAAAATTTGGGATTTTTGGGTTTTTTTATAATTAGGGTTTTATGTCAATTTGGGTGTAATATCCTGAATTTTCGGAGCTGTTTTGGAAGGTTCCCAAATTGAAGTTTAGGTCTCAGAACGAGAGGATGTTGCAGAATAAGAGTTTAAGCATTGAAAAATATGTTGGAATGTTTTAAAGTGGGATTTCGTTGCATTCTAGTTGTGCTCAACATTCTTTATTTCCATGAAATCTCTTTCTCTAGATCTTTAGTTATGCTCAACAATCATTTGACTTAATCAGGTTCTTAATAGCTGGTACCTTTGACCCTCATTAAAAATATTGATGTCTCCACGGTCAGGCTTCCTATACTTCCTTTTTCAGAATCGACAAGTTTACATGAGTGGTCCTTGTCATTATTTTCCATGCTTGTTCTCGATGCTCCTTTTTCTCCACTTGTCTATCATGATCTTAATATTATTTCTCATCACTTAGCTATTTAACTCTCTATTTTCTCCTTGCCGAGCTCAAAATACTTAAGAACTTCTCTCTTTAAGTTCCAATATCTCTGCTTATTTAAGGGGTTTGGGGTTTCCTAACTCACTGGTACTGTCTACTGATGACTCTTGTACTTAATGTGTTGCTTCTGGATAGTTTCATAGTGGTCTTCTATGTTGGACAATTATGACCCATAACATCACTATTTGTACAGAACATGGTATTGTTGTACAAATTAACTATGTGACAAAGGAAATTGCTCTTTTATCATTTGTAATTGGATTACTGGATATATAAATGATAAAAGTCCTTATGAAGTTCCGGATTAATAAGATATGAGACAGTATTAATCCACAAAGGTTTAATCATTAAATATCCATAGTCGTAGTATTATCGAGACTGGACATCGATAATGCAGAATAGGCTAGTATTACACTTGTGCGTGTTATGGAAGCGTAACGACATAGTTCTCATATATTTGGGTATTGGATACTCATACAAGTGTAATAGGAGGTTCTGTTTACCGATGGTACGGAAACAGCTTCGCTCTGGATAGACCCATCGGAATCCCATTGGTAGTATGACTATGTGTCTATGGGAATCCGAATCAGGGTAGGTGTATTTGGTCTTAACCTGAGACTTGCATCGCTAATACTTGCGACAATCAATATACTATGGTTTTGGTCATCCGGGGCTTTAACAGGTTCTGTGTACGCCTCTTCTGGGTATATTGAGAATCGTAGTGTATTGGGTGTGATGTCAAGATGGAAGTATCACTTCAGTCATATGGAGATGATGATCACACATGGATACAAAACTGGTACTCTAAGTGCTATAGCCATCGGGGAAGTATGACTAGGTCATGACTTTCCGATCATAAAGAGATTAGTTGCTAGTGATCTGATATATGTTTCGTACGGGGCAGACACAACTCCAGCCACAGGCCTTGCATGTGACATCTGATATTGGATCGCAATGTGCAATACTACGTATACTACGCCTGACAAAGAACATGTATTCCGTATAAGAATATTTCTGGAGAATTGGGTAGGCACGGTGCTTTGCTAGAAGCCAACCATGTCTTGTAAATCGGTAAATACGTGGTATTAGGTACGCACGTGTTCGGATAGTCCGATGACCGTATTTACTACCAACATATCCAGGGATCTCTTGGGTCGCATCCCAAAGATTCACCGATGATGTTTGACTCGAACAATATTAATTTGGGATTAATTAAAAGAGAGAATATTAATCTAGGATTAATTAAGAGAGAAAATTAATCTGGGATTAATTACGGCAAGAATTAATATTGGATTAATTATCAGAGAAAGAATTTATCTGGGATTAAATTCGTCGAGAGGAGAGAACGCGATTAATTTAGAATTAATCGGTAAAATAAATTTAATAGTTAAATTAGATTTTACTATTTAATTTATTTAATTGGGCTAAATAATATATTATATATATTAATTGAAATTGGATTTCAACGGGAAATTAAATTGGATTTTAATTTTAGCGAACGAATTAATTTGGAATTAATTCGCGAGCGATTTTTGTAATAATTTTACTGGGTATTTTTATTTAATTAAATCGGATTTAATTAAGCCACGACGGAAAATTCGTTTAATCGGATTAAATGAATCCAAGCCCGAAGTGTGTTGAGCGAGCCCACTTGAATTTTGAATTTTAAGTGGGGCCCACTTCACTTACATCATTAGTCACCTTTGGTGATTGATATGGATGATGGGTTTTGGTGGAAACTTGAAAAACACTCAGCACAATTAATTTTGAAAATTTAATCTCTCTCTCTCCAGTGCATTTGGTCGAATGGCCTTTAGTGCATTTGGCCGAATGGCCATTAAATGCATTTGGCCGATTGAAAGCAATTCATTTTTCTCTCTTGGAAAGTGGCCATTGAATTTTATATTTATAAGGCCACTGACCTTTTGGCAGAAAGTTAGATAAGTAATTGCTCCTTTTGCTTTCTTTGAAAAAGCCGAATAGGCCATTACTTTCTCAAAAGGCCGAATTAGACTTGCTTCTTTTGGTCGAATTGCCTTTGCATCTCTTTTGGCCGAGAGGCAATTAGCCTTTGTTTTTGAAACAAAGGCCAAAAGCAAATGGCCGATTGCTACCCCTCTCTCTCGGACAAATTTATTTCTCATTGGGAGATAAAATTTATTCCATTTGTTCTTGCTAGCACATAAGGGAGTCAAATGAAGGTAATAGGGATACTCACCCATGAGCTTGGGAGATTCAACATCCATGAAAAGTTTTGAACTCAACCGATCAATGTAAGTCCTCCGCAACTTATTTTTTATTTTATTCACACACGAATCACGCTTAGAGATCCCGTGGCATGTCTAGGACACTAACACTCTAAAGATAGGGCTTACTTCTATGGCTAAAGTTCATACTCCTATCATACTTTGCTTCCATTGTTATTATAAATCTGGTTGTTGTTCCTTCACACCAACTTGTTTCCCAAACCTGGTTATATGCTGAGATACCTACTCTTTATTGTTTTCCATATTGTAGTAAACTTATTTTCTCGGTTCTATACTATACTACACTTCTGTCAATACTTACTTAGTATTTTCTCCTATTGACATTGCACCTTTACAGTTTTACTGCCAAACCTTGTGCCTGCTGACCTTTTCATCTTTTTACCTGCTCTGTTCTGTAACTGCAACTTCCACGGCCTATATCTTTGTCTCCTTATCTGAGGGATATTAGCTCTCACATATCCCCAGTAATGTTTAACACCGTTTTCTTACCTCTTTGTCACTATTTAACTAGTATTTCCTCTATTTATCTAATAACTTCTCTTCTAGATCTCTCACTTGGAGCTGTTTCTTTTCTATTATGTTCTGGCACTGCATCTAAAGGTTTTATGTTTCAATCTTTTATCTCTATACTCCCACTTCTTTCTGGGAGTATCTTAAGGTAGCCCTCAAAGTCCATCTCTGCTGCTGGTGTCTAACAGGGGTTGGGAGGGTGGGGATTGTCTCGGAGTCTTCCGGTGGTGGCGTTCTCACTAGCTATACATGCTGTAATTACTTATGCTGCTCATCTATAAACTTATGACTTTGCTGTTTACATGTCTGGTGTTGGCTTCTCCACTAGGGTATTACTACTATGAACTATATGAATTTCATGTTTTAACTCTATTACTAATTCATTTTCTAGTTACCGATAATTTCACCATTTATTGTGAACTTCCATAAGGTTCATACTCTGTCAAACTCCTATTATACTCCGTCTATTATTCTTTCTTACTAAGCTTTGCTCTATTACTTGACTTTCCTACTCATCTTAGTTCCTTGAACTCCATCATCTTTGATTCCTTAAGGTATCTCTTATTAAGTCTTTGGTTCAGGTACTATTCTTTATCTAGTTTTTCCTTCTCAATATCATGAGATTCTTTATAAGTTATTCACCATATTCCTGAGAGTTGGTCTCCCTAGTGTCTTCATATTTCTAAGTCTTTACTTCTTTAAGGGTTCCTTATTTCAACGGTGACTTCTAGACTTAGCTCATCTTGCTGAGTCATCGTACTATTCTATCTCATGCTTCTTACCTATGTCTCATTGGACTTATCGATTTGGCTGTATAGCCATTTCACGATTCGTCTAACCTGTCAATTGCTTTTCTTTACCGATCATTCTCTTTACTAGGTTCTGGGTTGATGAGTGAGCATATTCATTCCATGGGAATCCGTGGATACGCATTTTTTTAACACTTAAGCTTGGTGATTACCTGGTCAAATACTTCATGTCTTGGGGCCACACAACTATCATCAATTCTCTACACTACTATTTTTTCGATATGTTAACTTTATGCCTAAACATTCTGAATTTCCTTGTTACTTTTCACATTCCTCTTAATTACTTCCATATCCTAACTCTTGGTTCTAAGTTGTGCTACCAATACTAGTGGTGACTCATTCTCCTGATTACTTCCTAGATTTCGGCTCTCTGCTCTTGCTATAAGCTTCAAGTCTCGACTTTGGCACTCTATTCCACTGTCCACACTGATACTCTTGTCGCTCCTAAATGACTCTAACCTCTCGGGTTTATTCTTTTATACTTCCATCGATTTCTACTACCTTTAGGTTGATCTGTAGGACCTACTATGCTTGATCTATTTTGAGGTCTTCTACTAGTACCGCAAGCTTCGTGTTGACTTGTCTACATCTTTGGACTATACTGAGTTCTTTTCTTTACTTCCTCAAAACTTCATGTCTTTGGAGTCCGTTTTTCATGTAAGGTAGGTATGAGCTAGATTCCATCAGGACAACTTATTAACTGGTATCACTAAACGGTGGTAGACTAGATAGCTCAGGATCTTGTCGCCATCGGATTGCTTGGGATAAGGTGACTAATCGTTTCTGCTTATGACCTTTATTTGCCTGCTTATAGGCTTGGGTCCGGATTTGGGGATCTGAAGTTCTTTAGGTCCTTTTTGGCATCTCTTGTCTGTGGGAACTTCCTAGGCTAGCCTCGATCTCTCGCTTCTTTTATCTTCTTGTCTATTCCTCGTTACTTGGGAACTTACTATCTATACGAAGTACCTGAAGGCTATTAGTCCGGCTTGAAGGAATGTTCTGAAGAGGGAATGGATCTTACATCTTCTAGGAACTCTATTACTTGTTGGGGCTTTTTCTATTCTCTTTCTATTTTCCATGGTAGATATCCTCAGAATTTCACTGTTTTATTCTATCTATTTAGTTTTCTTTATCTATGGCTACTTACACCCTTATGCATCTTTCTTTACTTTTTTATAGCTTTCCTTTCTCACTCCCTTAGTAACTTTTCTTAAAATCTTACTGTCTGATTTCATAGCTTGTTTGTACTTCTGGTAATAGGTCGGAAAAACTTCAAAAAGATTTCTTGACTTGGATCTAGAGTATAATTGTTCTCATAAGGAATGTTATTCGAATAATCTAGGAAGGCTTTCTAACTTGTCTATAGAACTTGAGGACGTACTCGAGAATTGAATACTGGAGAGGTAGTGCCTCACATACGAGTATCCCAAACATACTGCGTATAACAGACCCCATCACTCTGGCCACTACAGTCACTGACTCCCTAGACCATACTCTGATACCATCTTTGTAACATCCCTGATCTGAGAGGTGCTACCAGCAGGGGATAGACCGTACTAACCTCATGAGCCTCTGACTCTGATAACTGCTTTTCTCACCTCATACACATATATATACTCATGTAAGGGACTATAACCCAACTCATCGACCAAGTATGCACACTACTCTTACTATTAATTACTCTGATTTCAATACATAGTTCAACAATAGCAATAACCTCTATAATGCAATGAATGTATGACCATTACTGTATAAAAATTATGTTACAAGACACTTACTGACTTAAATTTACTGAATTTAATCCCTGACTTGACCTGGTGGACTGCAAACCCTAATGACTACATGAGTATCCGTCCTCTCGAGCTCGTCCTCCGAGAATACCTGCGAAATAAGAAAACTGAAAGTTGGGGTTAGATCGTCGTACGATCTAAGTGAGTGGATGAAAAACTGTAATACGGATATAAAACATTTGGTTCAAAAACCAAAATTCCAGAAATAACTTTATATGAAATCTCTTTTTCTGAAAACTTTGTCTAAAATCCATTTTATATAATTTATTTATCTGAAATCTTCTTTCGAAGGTCTAGTTTCGAAAACTTGTGTCTGAAAGATCTATTCTGAATACTATTTCTGAAACATCTATTTTCTGAAAACTGTTTCTAAAATCTGATCTCTGAAAATTATTTTCTGAAAAATGTTTTCTAAAAATTGATCTGTCTCTGAAAACCTTGACGTATGGGGGCGTTACGTATCGTCGTCCCCCTATACGCTTAATTAGAGCCAGAAGTGCAAATCTATGACTTTGGGGCGTTACGTATCGCCGTCCCCAAGTGCATGCCACTATTGTCCCTGAAACCGGTGGTCTTGGGGCATTACGTATCGCCGTCCCCCAAGCCACTGAACTAGAACTGGGGGTGCGGATCTATGCTACCCATAAAGCTCTGAATCTAGGATCTAGGGGCATCTGTCATCCCTAGTCCTGAACTAGGATATGGGGGCGTTACGTATCGTCGTCCCCTCAGTCCTCTACATGTGCACATGTGCTATCCGTCTATTCCAAGCTGAATCAAGTTACATACTGAGGTGGGTTTTTCCTCTATGCCTCGAAAAACCATAAAATCAATATCTAAAAACATTTCTTCTCTCAAATATAACTTTGCATGAAAATAACAGTAATGAAAGTCATATAACGCCCTATAGCGTAAAAATATAAGTCTGAAATGAAAAATAACAAAATAAAAGTCAATTTAAGAAAAGAGTGTCCACTCACAGATTATAGAATGTGGCCGCGTTTCTCACTTGCTGAAGAAAGATCTGGTTCCTGAAATATTCTATAATTGATAATTCGATTAGAAAATGGACTAAGAATGTATAGGTCGGAATCAAGCTAAATTTTCCTTTTCAAATAAGGGTTATCACTCTGAGGCATATAGTACGTATATTATGACGTAATTTATATATACGGGTTGATATGAGACTTATAGGGTAGCCTCTAACACGTTCGGGTGAAACTGGGATGGCTTAAAACTGATTTGTGCAATTATTTATCCACGCGTTGCGACGCGAATTGTCCAGAGGCGTGCCCAAACTTTTGCCGTGCGTGTCGCGACGAACGAGCCTTTTGCGTCGCGACGCGACTTACACCAGAAGCATTTCTAGGAAATTTTCCAGATCGCGTCACGAAGCGGGGCTTTCTGTGTCGCGACGCAAGGCCAAATTCTGGTCTAAATCTTCATTGTCTCATACAAAATTTGCTCCATTTTCCCCCAACAATCCCACAAGCAAATATCCTTAATTAAACATTCTATAACATCATCATTATCATCTTCAAATACTCTTAATCTCATTGTTCTCATTACTTCATTAATCCTTTATGATTTCCAAAAACACAAATTGAACACTTAATCCTACCATCAATTTCTCTTCATGTCGATTACCAATACACATCCCCTAACATGTCACTAACATCAACATATGCTCATATTATTAAGATTTCAAAATTTCAATTTAGTCAAGTTTCCTTACCTTTTATATGCTTGATTTTCTTCTTATTTTAGGGTTTCATGGATGCCAACCCTTCTTGCTTCTCCCTTCTTCTCTTTTTCTTCTTTTCTTCTTTCTCATTTCTTTTTTTTTTCTTCTATTCTTCTTCTTATTCCTCCTATCCCTTCTCACGTTTTCTTCTTTTCATTTTTTTATGAATTTGGTGAATAGTATTCCCTTTATATAGTATGAGTCATTTGATATTTGGAAGGTTGGAGAAAAGTGTGGAATTTTGGAGAAAGTTTGAGATTCTTCCATTTGGGTCCGAAATTAATATTCATCAGAATTTTTGACTTACGTTTTTGACCTATTTCTGGTCTGAATTTGGAAAATATTCAACGCGGAAGTTGTAGATCTCGATCTCAGCTTTTTGGTGGTATGCAATTCATAAATATCAAAGTTCGAATGAGAAAGTTATGGCCCAAATAATATAGGCTGCCCAGAGTGGTACATTATACAGTTTCATATCGAATTTCGGGGAATTAACTAGTTATCCCCAAGGTCGTTCCATGAGTATATTTGTGCCCCAACATAATTTATATTATGTTATCTTCGTCCCTCAATAGCACAGTTCTACAACGTAACAGTAATAAGACAACCGGTCGTTACATTTATAATTTAATTAAAATTAATAATTGTAGAGATTAGATACCATATGGCGCGGTGAGAAAGTTTTAAAATGTTTATCTTTTATATATATATATATCCAGATTATCTATGATATTATTCAAAAAGTTATCGAATTGTAATAAGGTTCTTATTTTTAGATTTATTAATTTAAATTTATAAATTAGTAGTATTTCTTATTTTAATTGGATTATATAATATATTTTCTTATTATAATATAGTTTTTATAAATTTATAATATACATTTATATTGTAATAGGTTTTTTTATTTAATAGTTTTATTAATTTAATTTTATAATTTAACAGTATTTCCTATTTTAATAGAATATTAAAATATATTTTCTTGTTATAATAAAGTTTTTATTTTTAAATTTATTAATTTTAATGTTATAATTAATAGTATTTCTTATTTTAATAAGATATTATAATATTTTTTTTCTTATTATAATGGTGTTCTTATAAAAATATAATATGTGTTTTTATTATAATAGGTTTTTTTAATAGATTTATTAACTTAATTTTATAATTTAATAACGAGTCACCATGTGGCGCAATGTGGAGGCTTAAATATTTAATTTTTATATATATAGATAGATGTTACCTATTATAATATGTTTTCTTATTATAATAAAAATTTTAGTTTTAGATTAATATTATAATTTAACATTATTTCTTATTTTAATAAGATAGTATAATAATTTTCTTATTATAATATAGTTCTTATTAAATTATACTATGTATTTTTTATTAATTTAATTTTATAAATTAATAGTGAGTCACCATGTGACACGATATGAATGATATATATATAGTGTTATGGATATAAGCCTCAAAATATAAAAATAGTTTTAAGCTACGAGGATATTAGGGCCCGTCCTGCACACATGACATATTTTTTCAAGTTGATAAATTCCAATTATTTATCATAACACACACATACCTCTAGGTTCCTGACCATTGGATCACTCTAAAATGATCCAACTATCAGTTTAAAAAAAATCAGCTATACCGGTAATAAAAACTTAAACTATATAAAACCTCCCCCAAGACTAAATTCCCCCAAACCATTTTTTCTCTCTTGCGCGCACATGAGGAACCATTTCCCCCAATTTTGTTGCCTTAAAAATAGATCGAGGGCGATGTTGTTTCACATGTTCTGCTTCATCATCGCTACTCAACTTCGTCATTGCTTCACCCATTAAATGTGCAATTTTTAACAATAACATGCAATTTCTTATGCCTCGAAAATTGCATATTTAATTATGATTATTGAACATGCAACTAAAACCATTAAACATGCAACTGTCACCAATAAATATGAAAATGTTATAATATGAAACTTTTTACGATGCATATGCAACTTTAACCAGTAGACATGTAATTTTTAGCAATAATATATAATTTCTTATGGCTCAAAAACCGCACATGTAACTATAACTATTGAACATGCAACTAATATCATTAAACATGTAACTTTTAACAATAAATATTAGAATTTTCTAATATGAAGCTTTTTACAATGAACATGCAACTTCAACCATTAGATGTGTAATTTTTAGCAATAACAAGTAATTTCTTATACCTCGAAAACTGCACATGTAACTATGACCATTAATTATGCAACTAATACCATTAAACATGCAACGTTTATCAATAAATATGAAACATTTTCTAATATGAAACTTTTTATAATGAACATGCAACTTCAACCATTAAACGTGTAATTTTTAGCAATAACATGCAATTTATTATACCTCGAAAACCGAACATGTAACTGTGACCATTAAACATGCAATTAATACCACTGGACATACAACGTTCACCAATAAATATGAAACATTCATAATTTGAAAATTTTTATAATGAACATGCAATTTCAACCATTAGACTTACCATATTTACCCATAATATGCAATAAATTTTTTAAAATATTATTATTTTCTTATTAGAAAATAATATTTTATTATTTTTTGGGACAGCCTGTTGCATTCGGTTGTCCCAAATTATTTTTCATTTTTTTCAAAAGCAAGTGGGTGCTTGTTTGACTGCCACAAGCATCCAATGGTTTAAAATTGCATGTGCCCCTAGGTATCAAATACCTACGGGTGCGTTAGCAATGGCCAGAACACAAACATAAAAGTATGATTCATGATACTCGCAAAGAGGTCTTAATTAGAGATTAAAGATAAATAATTTCCTAGAATCAACAAAATGGTCACAACCAAAGAGATTAAAGATATACTCTCTTATGGTGAGAGTTAAACCATAAGATATGTTCTCTCAGGGTGAGAACGAAATCACAATTTTAATTATTTTTCAGCTTGAACGTTTATAATTACAATAAACCCTTTGAATAGCAAAAGTATTGGTAACTAATTAAAACTAAAAATCTAAAGTCTAACCCCCAATTCTAGTAATTTAGTAAATAACATTCCAATAACATAAATAACATTATAATACAAATAGATGACACTAATCTAAATCGTAATAGGAATCCAATACTAATTACATAAATGTTAAATAACCAACGATAAGGACATATATGAACATGTCCAAGCTTATTCTTCTCCTCTTGTTCCTTTCAACTAATTGTGCTTATAACAAGTTCTTGCCCTTTAAAAAGATATTTAAGGGGCAGACATGTGTTAAGTGGTCATTTCTTTCGATGAATGTGGAAATTTACATGGAAGGGTGAGGTGTTTGAAGAATCCAACTGCCTTCCATCTTTGTTTTTCATTGTCAAAAATTGATCCTCATCATTTTCAAAGGTTTGATGCAACCACTAAAAATGGCCAAAATAACTTTAGGTGAAAACTATTTCTTTGCTGACAATTTGAGTCAGAATTTTACTATAAATAAGGAGTTCATTTGAGAACTGATAAGTGCACAAAAGAGTACTTAGAACATTGCTAACTCGGCTTGTTTATCTTGTATTTAATCTTAATTACATTTTATTTTGTGCTTTGTTATTAGGAGCAATGGAACATGAAGATTGGAGTAATTACACATGTTTCGGGACCTAACAGATGCAACGGACGCACGCGGGAGCAACGAAAGCACATGATGCGCAGCACCTGATTTTGACGTCTTATATGCGTACAATGACTCAAGGACCTCTCTATATAAACCCAACTTTGTCCAAACCCTAAGAGGAGGAGAAAAACAGAGAGAAACAAGAGAAAAACACACAACGAAAGCCACAAACATAATTTTGAGGGAGAAGAACGAAGAACTTCAAGGAAACCATGACGTCTCTCCGATCTATCAAGGCTGTATCTCTTTCTTCCATGGAGAACTAATCTCCTAGGAAAAGCTAAAGATGAACTCTTGTATTTGATTTCTTATATTTATGTTGTTGATTCCTAAAGTATCTTTTTAACGTTTAATACAATTGATGATTGTTATTCATTATTATTTTACGATTTCTGAATCCAGAAACTGTGTTTTGTCAACTCTCATATAGATCCGGTCATGCTTCTTCTATGTGTGATTGTGAAACTAGTTGTGACAGGTAAAGTTGTTTTATGTGTTGGTCTTCTGTAGTAGTATTTCCTGAGGGTATATTGTCGACGTTAGATAGCTCGTAATGATAACTTTTGTGTGCTGTTAACATAGAGAAAATAATCATTGATTACCTTAGAATTTAATAGGTGTAGAATTGAATATCTTCCAATTGTTGGTTTGGGATGTGAAACCTTCAATTGCGTAATGAAAAGAATCAATAACTGAATATAGAAGTTTGATACGAGAGGAATTCATGATGCTTTGCTGCATTTCTCTACTGATATTCCTAAGAATTTATCTATAGTTTTTATCTGTAGTTTCCAATCCAATATTTTCTTTAAATAAGTTATTGCTAAACATTTTTCCTTAAGTGAATTAGTTCTTTGTAATCATTTCTATGAGGAATCGACACCCCAACTATATTGCGATAATCGCAAGTACTTTTTGGGCCTAATCAAAATTTGCGCCTTTGCTGGGGAGACGGTTTACAATCTAAAGGAGGAGGTTTGCTTGGTCAAATACAAAGCGGTAACTTCATTCCTTCTTTAACTTTTGTTATTTTATTTATTTATTATTTATTTGTTATTTATTTACTTATTTTATTACAATTTTAGTTTTAGTTAGATTTTAAATTTTAGTTTATTATTATTTATTATTTTTGTTTTATTTTTGTTGTTTCTTGTTTTACTTGAGTTTAATTGCATGCCTAGACATAGAGATCGATTTGGTAGATTTGTTAGGATTGAAGATTCAGATTCAGATTCCGATAACATATTTGAAAATCTTTTTGCCACACCATCCAAGTCTAGCGCACAAACTATGAGTGAGTACGAGAGACCACCCGTGAGGACTCTTGAAGAGTACCTCCATTCCACTTGCACAGCTACACTGTAGGCACTGTATTTTTACATGTAAGTCCCGATGATGAGTCTCGTATGGAGACACTACCTCTTTAGTTGTGAAAGCCGCGAGGAAAAACGTTGGATTAGTGAACCGGAAGAGTTGCATAGCATCAACCCTTCCTACGGCCGTGTAACGCGCTTTCGAGAGACGACAAAAGAGGTTAGACCTGAGGGCACCTTCTTTATTCATTATCTTTCATTTCTTTTATTTATTTTAATATATTATCGCATGAGAGTCATTTATTGAGGCATGATGTGAATTCTGGATGAACGGAATACGTGTTCTCTTTTGTGGTATATCGGATGGAAACTCGGACGT
This sequence comes from Zanthoxylum bungeanum, assembly GCA_019454045.1. NCBI lineage: Eukaryota > Viridiplantae > Streptophyta > Magnoliopsida > Sapindales > Rutaceae > Zanthoxylum > Zanthoxylum bungeanum. The sequence continues at coordinate 46,517 of SKCR01046224.1, read as the reverse complement.
AAAATCCGTAGCCGATTCCGAATGGACGGTATTGCAGTTTGCACTCTGGATACAACGCCACGTACCACTCAAGAGACACATATTTCGTTTCATCCAAACTTGTATTTGAGCATGATGTAGTTCATAGATTATATGTTTATTATTTAAAGCATGATTTAGCCTAGTTTATTATTTATTTTCAAAGCATGATTATGTTATTTTTATGCTTGATATTTTGTTTAGTTTATGTTTATGTTTAAATAGTTATTTGTTTATTTCGGTTTAATGGTTCAATATGCTCGTTGTGTTATATTGTGTGTTTGTCGTTTAATGACTTACTTTTCAAGCATGCAAACTTAGCTTAGGAGTTATTTTGATGAATGCGTATTAGATCTAGGATATCTTTGAGCATATATATTGCATAGACTCAGTTAATTCATCGCACAAATCATATCATCACAAGTGACATAAGTAAGGGACCATTCCGAACCCAAAGGTTTGAGGTCTTCCCTTGCGAGGGGTGAGTGCGGCCTTAAATCTTATTTTCTCGGTTCACACCGGGTGGCGACTCCATTATTCTCCGGTTTAGTACTCTGCGAACTACTCCGTACTCCCAACTAGGCCGCGAGCCTAGAACAGCATGCGTGGGGATAAGAGAATTGGCCCCGAAATAATGTCTTGTTGTAATTGTGATTTGTGCTTTAGTTAACTGCGTCTACCGTGGGTTGAAAGGGGTTTAATCAAAGGCATTCTTAAGGCTAAGTGATGGTTTGGTGTCTTCCTTCACTCACTACCTTTCTATAAGGAAAAACTGTGAAGGCACATGGATAATCATCTACTTGTAGCCCACTGTGATGGACTAATTTGGAGAACTCGTTGTTTATTCCTGACACCAAGCGATAAGAGCCTAAGGGGTTTGGGGTACTTAAGAGAGCCTCGCTCCACCCTCCCTCTGGGGAATCTACAACAGGAAATCCATTTGACAGTCAGTCACGCACCATAGCTCGTTGGCACGTACCTTAGTGTATAAAAAAGGTGCGCTCATTTGGTCGCTCGGACCCTTGAGTGGGGAGACCTAGTTGTGGGCAATCCTTCGCCAGCGAGATCCTTTGTCCGCACTCCCGTAAACCCACATGTGAACCATAGTTGTATGACCAATAGAAGCCACTCCTTTATGCTTTTGATAAACACATGCATATTATATCTCATGCATCGCACGCATCTCATGCATACACGCATTATGTTAACCCATGTGTCTTAAAAGCCATCATATACATCCGTTGGGTAAGGGATAAAAGAAGACTCGTCAAGAAGAGTTTAGCAAACTTGGATGTCGGGAAAAAGGAAACTGAGAAACAGAAAATTTTACGGCAATGATAGAAAGACTATGGTGGGCCCGAAAAAAAAAAAAAAGAAAGAGAAAAAAAGAAAGAAAAAAAAAAAGAAAAAAAAAAGAAAAAAATTGTTGTTTGTTTGTAGTCCTTGATAGTTAGACATAAGTCCGATGATGAAATTGATTGCTTTAGGATGAAATCTTAGAAACGATAAACTCTTGATGTGCTTTTATCTGATACTTTGATTGATTGATCTATGTTAGACTCGTAAGCACTTCACTATAGGTTCTTAGTGGAGAAAACCTGAGTAGTTGGCAAAGTGACTAGTTGAAGAAATTGTAGGTCGGTGAATGACCGTTTGCTTAGATGTCTATCTTGATTTGCTTATGTTATGATGTGTGGTATGGTTGAAAATGAAAGAAGAGTCTCTAAAGAAAAGAATTGAACCACCTATAACTGATATGTGTGAAGCTACCCATGGGCGAGTATTAGGACAACCATGAGGAGAAATGCTACCTTAAAGGGTAGGTGTTTTGAAAAAAAAAAGAAAAAAAAAAAAAAAAAAGAAAAAAAAAAGAAGTTCAAAATGAAAAGGAAAAGAGAGAGACAAAAGAGAAAGAAAACCATACCATATTGAGCACAGAAAAACAACTGCAGGCATAATTGAGACATCTAGGTTGGTTTGACCCATTGATCCCAATTTTTTGACGAAATCATTGAGTTGGCTCACCTGGGGATGAATCTGCAAAGGAACCTTTGCACACACACACTTTAAGTCTGGCTTAGATCATTTATTCAAAGACTTGGATTTGAGTTGCGTTGAATGTTTTGAAGGTTCTCTGGTTTCATTACTGAGCATTCTTTGAGGACAATGATATGTATAACTACTGGGACTATTTCGTAGCATGTAATATAGCATGATGATATGGAAGGCCCCACTATGTGGTTCATCTTAACCAAGTGCAAACAGCGAAGAGCAGAAAGCTAAGCCAAGACTGGGGGGACTAGTCTACCACCTCGCGAATCCGGGACATAACAAGATATTGAGCTATGAGACCAGAGAGAAGACTGAGCAATCACCTGGAGAACTGGCTGAAGACCTAACCCAACGGAATAGGAAATTCATTCATGCATGCATACATGTAACATATTTTGCATTCTTTTTATGTTTGTTTTGTTTTGTATTCACAGGTTTCAAAGAAGAAAAAGAGAAAGCGGTAAAGACAAGCCAACCAGAATCAACAGCATATGAGTAGTAGTTTTGGGGATGAGTCCCAGGGTTGAGGCCCATATCAATTTCAGTTCTGGGAATGAATCCCAGGGTCGAGGCCCACATCAGTATAGTTTTGGAATGAATCCGGGAATGAATCCCAAGGTCGAGGCCCACATCAGTAGAGTAGGCCCACACCGTCAAAGTTTTGGAATGAATTCGGAATGAATCCCAGGGTCGAGGCCCACATCGTCAGAGTGTTGGAATGAATCCAGGAATGAATCTCAGGGTCGAGGCCTGCATTATCTTCAGTTTCAGGAATAAATCCCAAGGGGCGAAGCCCGCATTATCAGCAGTTTTCGAGAATGAATCCCAGGGTCGAGGCCTACATTATCGTCAGTTCCAAGAATGAATCCCAAGGGGTGAGGCCCGTATTATCAGCAGTTTTCGAGAATGAATCCCAGAGAGTCGAGGCCCACATTATCACCAGTTTCGGGAAAGAAGCCCAGCGAATAAAGCCTACATTCAGCACGGTACGGGAATAGACCACCTCACAACACGGTTCGGGAATAAACCATCACATCGTCAGCATCAGTTTTGGGGATGAGTCCCAGGGTTGAGGCCCACACATCATCAGAAAGCCGGGAATGGTACTCCGAGAATGGAGCGCAGTTCGAGAATGAACAAGCTTGGAATGACACTCCGAGAATGGAGCACAGTTCGAGAATGAACAAGCCGGGAATGGCACTCCGAGAATGGAGCACAGTTCGAGAATGAACAAATCGGGAATGGCACTCTGAGAATGGAGCACAGTTCGAGAATGAACAAGTCGGGAATGACACTCTGAGAATAGAGCAAGGTTTGGGAATGGACCACCTCACACAGTAACGGTTCGGGAATGGACCACCTCACAGCATGGTTCGAGAACGAACCATCACATCATTATCAGTATCAGTTCGGCCGGGTATGGCACTCTGGGGGCGAGGCCCACATCAGCATTAGTAGCAGTTTTACCGGGTATGACACTCCGGGTATAGAGACATCAGTATCAATCTTGCCGGGTATGGCACTCTGGGGGCGAGGCCCACATCAATTACAGCATCAGTCTTGCCAGGTACGGCACTCCGGGTATGGAGACACAACATCAGTTTTGCCAGGTATGACACTCCGGGTATGGAGATATCACAGCAACGCCTCGGGTATGGGGTTTAGCTTGCCAGGTACGACACTCCGGGTATGGAGATATCACAGCAATGCCTCGGGTATGGGGTTTAGCTTGCCAGGTACGACACTCCGGGTATGGAGATATCACAGCGACGCCTCGGGTATGTGATTTAGCTTGCCAGGTATGGCACTCCAGGTATGGAGATATCACTACGACACTCTAGGTATGGAGACGCAACTGTGACACCTCGGGTATGGGGTTTGGCACGCCGGGTATGGCACAACCAGATCAACTCAATTCACAGCAACTGCGACACCCTAGGTACGAGGTTTAACACGCCAGGTACGACATGTGGACTACCGCGACACCCTAGGTACGGGGTTTAGCACGCCAGATACGGCATGAGGATTATGTGGACTACCATGGATTATGTGGACTACCGTGGACTACAGAGGACTATGAGGATTATGTGGACTACCGTGGACTACCGAGGACTATGAGGATTATGTGGACTAACGTGGACTACCGAGGACTATGAGGATTATATGGACTACCGTGGATTATGTGGACTACCGTGGACTATCGTGAAGAGTTATGGACTATCGTGGACTATCGTGAAGAGTTGTGGACTACCGTGGACTATCGTGAAGAGTTGTGGACTACCGTGAAGAGTTGTGGACTATCGTGAAGAGTTGTGGACTACCGTGGACTACCGTGGACTACTGTGGACTATCGTGAAGAGTTTTGGACTACCATGGACTATCGTGAAGAGTCGTGGACTACCGTGGACTATCGTGAAGATTTGTGGACTACCGTAGACTATCGTCAAGTATTTTAGACTACCGCCACACCCTAGGTACATGGTTTAGCATGCCAGGAATGGCACAACATCAAATTCAGTTCGGAGCAACAGGAAAAACCAGGTGATAGCTGGCGAGCCAAGTAAGTGAAAATGCATTGCACGTACTTTGATAGGATTGTCATTGTCACACACTGCACAAGTCCCATCAAAGTGGGGGCGACTGTAGGCACTGCATTTTTGCATGTAAGTCCCGATGATGAGTCTCGTATGGGACACTACCTCTTTAGTTTGAAAACCGCGAGGAAAAACATTGGATTAGTGAACCGAAGAGTTGCGGAGCATCAACCCTTCCGACGGCCGTGTAACGCGCTTTCGAGAGACGAAAAAAGAGGTTAGACCTGAGGGCACCTTCTTTATTCATTATCTTTCATTTTTTTTTATTATTTTAATATATTATCGCATGAGAGTCATTTATTGAGGCATGATGTGAATTCTGGATGAACGGAATGCGTGTTCTCTTTTGTGGTATATCGGATGGAAACTCGGACGTAAAATCCGTAGCTGATTCCGAATGGACGGTATTGCGGTTTGCACTCGGGATACAACGCCACGTACCACTTAAGAGACATATATTTCGTTTCATCCAAACTTGTATTTGAGCATGATGTAGTTCATAGATTATATGTTTATTATTTAAAGCATGATTTAGCCTAGTTTATTATTTATTTTCAAAGCATGATTATGTTTTTTTATCCATGATATTTTGTTTAGTTTATGTTTATGTTTAAATAGTTATTTGTTTATTTCGGTTTAATGGTTCAATGTGGTCGTTGTGTTATATTGTTTGTTTTCCATTTAATGACTTACTTTTCAAGCATGCAAACTTAGATTATGAGTTATTTTGTTGAAAGCGTATTAGATCTAGGATATCTTTGAGCATATATATTGCATAGACTCGGTTAATTCATCGCACAAATCATATCATCACAAGTGACATAAGTAAGGGACCATTCCGAACCCAACAGTTTGAGGTCTTCCCTTGCGAGGGGTGAGTGCCACCTTAAATCTCATTTTCCCGGTTAACACCGGGTGGCGACTCCATTATTCTCCGATTTAGTCCTCTGCGGACTACTCTGTACTCCCAACTAGGACGCGAGCCTAGAATAGCATGCGTTATCCAAGTTCTGTGTCCTATATACACCATCATGCATCATGTTTTCTCATAATGCACCTCAGATAGACTTTAAACCTGGGATGATACAGTATCTCCCAACCTTTCATGGTTTGGAGAACAAGAACCCTTATGTGCACATTAGAGAGTTTGAAGAGGTTGTAGCGACTTTCCATGACCGGTTTGGAACCACTGACATAATTAGACTTAAGTTATTCCATTTGCCCTTAAGGATAGAGCTAAGAGCTTGTTGTATTCTTTACAACCTCGGTCAATAGGATCATGGGGCGAGATGATATATGCATTCTTTAACAAATACTTCCCACACCATAAGATGAATGCCTTGAAAAGACAAATCTCCACCTTCTCCCAGAGAGACAGTGAAACCCTTTATCAAACGTGGGAGAGGTATAAGGAGATGTTAGCAAGTTGCCCTCACCATGGATATGAGAGTTGGCGTTTAGTAAGTTATTTGGATGGTCTAACCCCTAGAGAGCGCCAATTCGTGGAGACAATGTGCAATGGTGAGTTTATAAGAAATGACCATGATGAGGCATTCGAGTACTTAGATGACTTAGCCGAGAAATCCCACACTTGGACTGGACCTAATGCCCTGGATAACACTGATATGACACACACTCCTTGTAGTAGAGGCATATACCACTTTAAGGAAGATGACAGTCTTAAAGCACAATTTGAGCTATTAACTATAGAGATAGCAAGACTATGCATACAGTAGCCCAATTAGATCCTCATGAGGTATGTTTTGTGTGTAAAGGAACTGACCATCTAGCCTAGGAGTGTCCTGTATATGGTGAGATGAGGGGAACATATGAGGAACAATGCAATACCTTAGGGATGTAAAAGAAGCCTTATACACCTTATTCGGACACTTATAACCCTAGTTGGTGGAACCATCCCAATCTTAGTTGGAAACTAGAGTCTTATCAGCCTACCCAGACATCACAACCTAATGGTTACAGTGCTCCCCAGTATCACACACATGTCGTTCCTAGAAATTCCTTAGAGGACACTGTACATGCATTTGTGGAGGCCCATAGCAAAACAAATCAAAGGTTTGAGTCATTGATAGCTCAGGTAGTTGAAGATAATAAAGATATTAAGAGTCAAGTCTCAAAATTGACTAATGTCCTGAGTGTGCAAGAACAAGGAAAATTCTCATCTCAGACTCAACCTAATCCACAAGGGCAACACATGGCACAGACTGATCATGAGACAGTCAATATAAAAAGCGTTAATGCTATATTCACTAGGAGTGGTAAGGAGGTAGGCTTGCAGAACACCTCCAATATTATAGAGAACCCTAACGATAGTAGTATAGGTACCCCTCAGGAAGAACAAGTGCCACATTTCCTAGTTAGAGTATCTTTCCGTCAAGCACTTAGGCCCATAGTGAGAGTTCCAGATCCAAAAGGTGAGATCCTAGAAAATTTAAAGCAGGTAAATATCAACCTTCCACTGTTACATGTGATAAAACAAGTTCCTACTTATGCGAAGGTTTTGAAGGATCTATGCACCATAAAGAGAAAGCATAATGTCAAGAAGATTGCATTCTTGAGTGAGCAGGCAAGTGCAGTAATTGAGTAGAGGACTCCACCAAAGTATAAAGATCTAGGATGTCCCACCATTACGTGCCACATTGGCACATCAGAGTTTGGTCAAGCATTATTAGATTTAGGTGTTAGTGTTAAACTCATGCCATATTCGATCTATGTGCAGTTAGGGTTTGGTGATATTAAACCTACATCTGTAGTTTTATAGTTAGCTGACCGATCCATTAAAGCACCACGGGAGTAGTAGAGGATATTTTAGTACAGATCGATAAATTATACTACCTCATTGATTTCCTGATCTTAGATACGCAGGCTGTGGTTGACACCGAGTCAAAAATCCCTCTTATTTTAGGTAGTCATTTTCTTGCTACAGCTAATGCCCTTATTAATTGTAAGAACGGTCTCATGAAGATATCATTTGGGAATATGAAAATGGAAGTAAATATTTTTTATGTTGAAAAACAACCACAAAGTGATGATGAGTGCCAATATACATACATGCTAGAAGCAGGCCTGCCAAAAATAGCTTCTCTACAACCTGAATCAAATCCCCCCAAACTGAAACTGGTCTCAAAGAACCAAAAGATGAGGAAAAGAAGAATTAGTGCTCAGTTGAAGATGATCCCGGGGAAGTTATAAAGAAGATTGGATAAATTTTTCCATATATGCGGCCTAAGATCTCAATCACCAGACCTTGAGGGATCTTTGAATAAAATGCTGCAGCCATCCAGAAATCTTTTCTCATGTATTCATCAGTTCGCTACATGGAAGCCAACATGACAACATTAAGCAGTTACGTCTGGCTGAAGACGTTAAACTTAGTGCTAGCGGGGAGGCAACCGTTGCATCTGCATTTATTTATTTTATTTTATTTTATTTACTGTAGTTTTATTTTCTTGTGTGCTAATTGCATGTTTATTGTTTGCATAAGTATTTATGCAAGTGTTCAGTGCAACTTACACAGTCACACAACCCAAATCTTACCAGCATGAACCTGATCAACTCCGCGCCTGGTAGTGTTATTCCTTAATCATTTTTCTTTATATTTATCTTACATTGAGGACAACGTAAGTTTTGAGTGTCGGGGTGTATGCATGTGCATGATAATACATGTTATAAAACAAAAAAAAATTATTTTGTTTATTTTTAGCCTTTAATAGTAAAGCATAAGTCCTATGATGATATTGTTTTCTTTAGAGTGAAATCTTAGAAACAATAAGTTCTTTATTGTACTTTTATCTGATGTTTTGAGTAATTGATCTAAGTTAGACTCGTAAGCACTTAATTATAGGTTTTTAGCAGTGAAAATCTAGGTAGTTGACAAAGTGGCTAGTCGAAGAAATTGCATGCCGATGAATGACCGTTTGCTTGGATGTCAATCCTGATTTGCTTGTATTATGATGTGTGATATGGTTAAAAATAAAAAGAAAAAAGTATCTAAAGAAAGAAATTAAACCACCTATAACCGATAAGCGTGAAGCTATCCATGGGTGAGTATTAGACCACCATGAGGAGAAATGCTACCTTAAAGGGTTGGTGTGTTGAAAAAAGGAAAAAAAAAGGAAAAGTTGAAAAAGGAAACAAAAATAGACAAGAAAGGAAAACATAATCATACCATACTGAACCGAAAGGCAACTACAAAGCATAATTGAGATATCTAGGTTGGTTTGACTCATCGAATCCTAAATTTTAAATGAAATCATTGAGTTGGCTTACCTAGGAACCAAGCTGTGAATGAACCTTTTCACACACACACTGTGAGTCTGGCTTATATGATTTATACAAGGACTTGGATTTGAGTTGTGTTGAGTACTTTGACGGTTTTGTGGTTTCATTACTAGGCATTCTATGAGGACGATAATATGTGTAACTATTGGGACTATTTCAGTTTGTTATTTCATTTTGTTTTTGCATGAATGTATATGTTTTAAATGACATTTGTGGGTGTCGTTGTTGTAAGCCCTCACGAGACTATAACTCATCCACTATGGGCACTAGGGGATTAAAGTCTTGTTGCATTCGCTAAATGCAATCGTGATCCCTACGAAAGTGGCTTAGATAGTTTTATTTATTTTTAATTTAGTTTAGATCTTATTTTATTTTGCGCTTGAATTGCTAAGGACTAGCTATAAGCTGGTCGGGGGTTGTGATAAGTGCATAAAAGTGTACTTAGAACACTGCTAACTCGGCTTGTTTATCTTGTATTTAATCTTAATTAGAGTTTATTTTGTACTTTGTTATTCGGAACAATGGAACATGAAGATTGAAGTAATTACACATGATTCAATACCTAACAGACACAACGAACGCGCGCGGGAGCAACGGAAGCACATGACGCGCAGCACGAGAGAAAATCCACTGGCGCAGCGGCGCCTAACTTCTTGGTGTCGCGGCGCCCTCAGCAATTGCACTCCATACATCATAGCCGAGGATTGGGCGTCGCGGTGCCCATGTCCTGGCACCGCGGCGCCCCGAAAGACCCTAAAACCCTGATTTTGACGTCTTTTATGCGTACAATGACTCCGGGACCTCTCTATATAAACCTAACTTCGTCCAAACCCTAAGAGGAGGAGAAAAACATAGAGAAATAAGAGAAAAACACACAACAAGAGCCAAAAACATAATTTCAAGAGATGAGAGTGAAGAACTTCAAGGAAACCATGACGTCTCTCCGATCTATCAAGGTTGTATCTCTTTCTTCCATGGAGAACTAATCTCCTAGGCAAAGCTAAGGATGAACTCTTGTATTTGATTTCTTATATTTATGTTGTTGATTCTCAAAGTACCTTTTTAACGTTTAATACAATTGATGGTTGTTATTCTTTATTATTTTACGATTTCTGAATCCAGAAATTATGTTTTGTCAACTCCCATATAGATTCAGTCATGCTTCTTCTATATGTTATTGTGAAACCAGTTGTGATTGGTAAAGTTGTTTTATGTGTTGGTCTTCTGCTGCAGTATTGTCTGCAGTAAACTTTTGTGTGCTGTTAACATAGAGAAAATAATCATTGATTACCTTAGAATTTAATAGGTGTAGAATTGAATATCTTCCAATTTTTGTTTTGGGATGTGAAACCTTCAATTGCGTAATGAAAAGAATCAATAACTTAATATAGGAGTTTGATACGAAAGGATTTCCTGATGTTTTGCTACTTTTCTCTGCTGATATTCCTAAGAATTTATCTATAGTTTTTATTTTAAATTGCCAATCCAATCTTTTCTTTAAATAAGTTATTGCTAAACGTTTTTGCTTAAGTGAATTAGTTCCTTGTAACCATCTCTCTGAGGAATCGACACATCAACTATACTGCGATAACCGCAAGTAACCGCAAGTACTTTTTGGGCGTAATCAAGAGCTCAAAAGCATCCCAACAATTAAGTTTCATGTAAAGAAAGCTTGATTGAACGGATGTGAATAAGAAAAAATAAATAAATAAAAGTTCCTGTTGTTTAATGGGATTTTATTATTTAGATTCTTGTTTCAGTGAAATTCAAGGACTTAATTCGTCATAGTTTATTAATTTTAAGTCTCAGTCGTCTAAATTTATTTATTTTATAAATATTGATGACTGCTGACTGGGTCATGAAATATAAGAGTTTTAATTGAAATTTACTTTATTTTCAAAATTATTTTACATTTTAGTCCCTTTAGATTTTACATTTGCAATTTTTCCCTTGCGAGGGCTTCCTCAAGTTTGGCCCTTTTTATATTATAGTTTCTTGAATCAAAATTCTGATTTTGGTGATAGAGACGTATACGTAATGGATACCCCTAATCATTTTTTTAATAAAATTTACATAATAGCATTGTTAAGATAAAGAATTTAATATCGTGTTGCTTAATGTATGTTTTTTCTAATTTTATAATTTAATCCGACTTAATAAAAAACACGATCTACTCTCTGCAGTAATCCACTCTTTATTACTTGATTCATAGCATGATTTGCGTTTGTCACCGTCTATAATTTTTTTATGATATTTTAGCGATATTTATATTATAAATAATTATACATTCTAAAATATAATATCACTAAAATATCACGAAAAAAATATCCCTCCAATTATTGAAAACCATTTGTCAAGCAGCCTGCGAAATTAGTTATTGCTTGACTTTGACTTCAACTTCGACATCTAAGGCGACGATAATGCCGACAATTTTGAGTCTTGGTTCTATTTTCCACATAACATGATAAGGATTAACGAGTCGCATTCAATTGGGAATTTTATTAAGTTCCCTGATTGACTACTCATCTCCAAAATAGTGACATTGGCAATTTTCCAATTTTTTATTACTGCTCACAAAGACTTCATATCTGCTCTGTGTTTATTTATCCGTGATATTTTATAAGGGTTATGTTAACGGGTATTTTTAGGATACTCATTAAAAATCTATTTTAGAAAAATTTGGATATCATTTTTATGGAAAATGAAAAACACCGTCAAAATATTAATGACTTTTTTTTTCTATCAAAACTTTCTTAAAATAGACTCTTAATGAGCGTTCTTATGACACTCGTTTGTATTTCCCATTTTATAATAACAAAAATGATGTTTATATAATATTTTGTAAAATATTTTATATAATATATGGTTTTGAAAAAAAAAATTATTATTCTGATTTTATCCTTTATGCTTTTCCAATTAAAAAATGATATTTTACAACACTTTTAATAACATTTTGTTGCAACCAATTGTATTTAGGAAAAAAAATATTTACCTTTTATTATTTGTATTTTTTAAATATATATGATTATGTAAAATATTGGGCAAAACATTATACACATATCATTGCAGTTTCCAAAACAAACATAATATTTGTATTATTCTTTACACAACCAAGTGTATTTAAAAAAATATTCTATTTTTTTATTTTTTATTTTTTTTAAATATACATATGATCGTAAAAAATATTGCGCACATATCATTGTTATTTCCAAAAACATATGTTTTATACAAATTCCTGTGCAAAGTATTTATACTGGCAGCAGGCAAAATGCATATGCATGCATTTTTCTTGTATATCATACCTTATAGCCTTCATGGGTTTGTGGCACAACCCAAAATGTTAACGAGGTAAATAAATAAATAAAATTATAACAAGATCAGTTAAATGGTCAAAAAATCAACAAAAAATAGTCAAAAAGTTAAAACATGATTTGATCAAAAGGGACAAAATGTAAAATTTCAAAACATGCCCCAGGACCTTTAAAACAAAAGAAAATATAAAATCACATGGAAAATATCCAAAACATTCACACAGTTTATAAGTGAGCACCTATCGTGAAATAAATAATTAAAAATTCAAATAATGGTCCGACTATGCAGTGCATCACCTAAATAACCACACAATCTGATAATCTCAAATACAAGTCAATTACCACCTAGCAATACCGAAACAAAGAAAACTACTCAACACGATCAGAACACTCTCAAGAAATCAAACCTGTTCCTCGCTCTCTGAGGTTCCAAAACCCAGAACGCACCCTCAAGCTCCGAAGCTCCAAGGTCTAATATGAAATGTTAAATTGAGGGGTGAGCGAAACCACGTGCATAGTAGGGATTAATGTACCCATCTTAATTGGTTTTACCAAATCCATGCATGGTTAATATATATATATATATATATATATATATATATATATATATATATATATATATATATATATATATATATAAATATATAAAGGTAAACATCTATCGTGAAATAGATAATTAAAAATTTAAATAATGGTCTGACTATGCAGTGCATCACCTAAATAACTACACAGTCTGATAATCTCGAATACAAGTAAATTACCTTCAGGAATAGCGCTGCTGAAACGAAGAAAACTACTCAACATGATCTGAACACTCTTGTTGAATCAAACCCGCTCCTAGCTCTCCAAGGCTCCAAAACCCAAAACGCGCCCTCAAGCTCCGAAGCTCCAAGGTCTAATCTGAAATATTAAATTGAGGGGTAAGCGAAACCATGTTCTCCGTATGGATTATTGTACTCACCTTAATTGGTTTTACCAAAACTCTGCATGGTTAGTTAGTGTTTTTGTGTGTGTGTGTACCCAATAAAACATTATCGATGATGGGAATTAAGAAATAACTATAATTTATACATTTCATCAATTAAATAAAATATACATCCTCAACAACATTAATCATTTAAATAAAAACATGGGAGTGAAATGTCACACGGGGCCGCGTAACTAGACTCATAACACTGGAGCTGTGCCATATGGGGCCACATAACCGATCACCTCAGACGGAAGCCGTAAATAATCAATGTGCCACAATAGGGCCACATAACAAACATGATTATATTCCACGAATGGCTCTTCATGATTAAATGCCTCAACGGGGTAAAAATAAACAAACCCTGCGCAGGTTCGGGATTCTCACCCAATGACGCGTCATCACGGTCCAAATAGCGCCACTCGGGGCCGTGTAACAATTTCCACAACGGGTCAACTGGGATCTATAAGGTGGGCCAAAATGGGACTCCATACAAACAAGTTCCGCAACGAGCTAAATAATAATCAAGATGTGCGCTATAACTGGGCCCTATATATACCAATTTTAATATATCCAATTTTTAATATTTTTAATGATCCAAGTTTGATCCAATTTATATTTACACTACCATGCGATATTTATAAAAATAAAACAAACCATGTCACACAACCAGACCCACTAATAAAGTGTTACCCGTTTTGGGCTTTACAATAATGATGGATCTCAAATCCAAACCCTACACCCTCACGGCTTTGTTCGTGGTACCCATGGTTCCTGACCCAAGAAGCAAAATAAACTAAGAAGCTGAAACAGGAAAAAATATACATAAAACTGTAACAACACTGTATCTCATAACATAACCGTAAGTTAGGAGGAAATATGAAAACTGAAACATCGCAACATGACTGCACTATATGTGAAAAATCAAAAAGCACATCAAGACTACAAACATGTCACGTAATATAAAAAAGTAACATGATCCAAAAGTATGTAAACATGTGTTAGGGTTGGTGCTCAGAGCGCCAATTCGGATCGTATTTATGTCTGATTCATGAATACGAGCAATACCTTTTTTTCCATAATATTACTTATTTATGGTTGCACCTCTTGTCTTTTATTATATATATATATTCGATCTAATTCATTATATTGAAACTAAATCATTTTAGTGATATATATCTATTATATATTAGACAAAGACCCGATAATATATAATGTAGTGTGCAATTACAATGTAGCTTATAATTAACATTAGGAAGTATCACTACTAGATATATATATCAAATAAGTTTCTGGTCAAGATTTACTGACACGGCGTCGGTTAGTAAAAATCCCCTGAGACCAGTACATGTCGTATATTTTGACTTGGTCCGATGGTTTATCCCAATGAACCATGAGTCTTGGGAGACTCATATAGACGTGTAGTGATAAGTGTGGTTTATACCCACTTATTATGGCATTCTCAGCTTATTATTTTGTTATAATTCGAGATATTTAATATGATTTATAATTTATTTTATGTTTTATTTGTAGGAGCATTAATGCATGGATCTGGGAATAATTGCAAGTGTTTTGAGAACTTTCGGGAAGACACAGGACAAGCAGGGAAGAATGGCGCCGAGGCGCCAAAATCCCATATAAAATACAGAGAGAATGGCGCCACGGCGCCCATTCATCATCACAAAGGGCGCCGTGGCGCCCTAAATAAAGAAAGAATTGGCGCCGAGGCGCCAATGAAGAAGGAAGGCACCTCGGCGCCCCCAAATGGCAAAATTACATACAGATTCCAGACAGTTTAGCGCCGCGGCGCTGCGCAAAGTCAGACGCGTTCCAGGATTTGCTTTTTAGGGTTTTTAATAATCCTAATGCTACCCAAAGACTCCCAGCTTCAACTATAAATATAACAGTCCATCCAACACTCAAGGGGAGGCTAATACAGAGCACAAAACACAGAACACATATTTTAGAGATCCAAGGAGAGGATTGAAGAGCGACAAGAGGAGATTAAGGCTGTGACATCCGAAAAGGAAGAGATTCAATTCGGGTTTTATCTTCTTATTTCTTTCTTAAAACTCTAATGATTTCCATTAAATTCGTGGCTTGATTATTTATTGTTTTATTCTTTTGTCATGAATTTACTCCTTAATTTTGGAGAACGATTGTAATCTATGCTCAAACCTTGTATTTTGTTTATCAGTTTTGTAATGAAGTTTTATTATTTATATTCTTTTGAGTTTAATGCTTCTTGATTGCTGGCCACAATTTGAGATGATGAATGTTTAGAATCTATCACTCGAGAGAGGGGATTTTGAATAGATCTAGAGAATATAACCTAGGATTTTATAGAGTTCGAGAGAATCTGTAGTCCTTTGAAGTCGTTAATAGAATCACAAATCGTAATGAGTTGTTAACTATTGGATTTTTATAGAGATATCGAAGTCTATAGTTGATAATATTTTCACTCGGCACTCGAGAGAGGGAGTGAATATTTTAGGATCTTGACTTATAAATAATATAACTGAACAAAGATTAATTGGCATGAAAAATACATAGGAGACAGCTAGGTGAAATCAGGATCCAGAATCTCTATCGTATTAGTTCCTCCTATAAATTATTTTTATTTTTTATATTTATTTATTTATAAAAATCTTTATTATATGTTTCTAAATAAAGTTAGGATTATCAATTGTAGTACTTAGTGCGAGTTAACGCAATCCCTGTGGGTTCGACACTCTTAACTCATATTTATACTAAAACTTGACACCGTACACTTGCGGTACGATATAAAATATCACAACAAGTTTTTGGCGCCGTTGCCGGGGATTGTTGTTAATTCACATTAATACTACTACCAAGTAATCTAGCTTTAATTTAGATTTTATTTTATTTTTATTTTTATTCTTTTATTTTTATCTTAAGTTTTATTTTTTATTTTTATTTTTATTTTTATTTTTTATTTTTGTTTTTATTGTATTTTATTTTTGTTTTGTTTTAATTTTTTTTTCGTACGAGGAGAGTTGAAAAAGAAGCAATGGCAGATCCTGTTAGTGCACTGATAGCTCAAGTATCGTCCCTCACGACTCATCTAGAATTATTGACAAATCAAATGAGCCAACCGTCTATTGAAGCTGTTTCTGCTAATAGAATTTTTTACCCAACAGAGGAGCAGGATTTGAACAAGTACAGTATGTGAACAATCGGAACTTCAACAACTATAGAGGCAGTCCTATGCCTATTTATTATCATCCGAATTTTTCATATGCTGATATGGAGAACATTTTGCAACCTCCTCATGGCTTCAATTATCCAAACTGAGCAGAAACCTTCCTTAGAAAACCTCATGATCGCGTTTGTAGCTACAGCTTCAGAGAGGTTTGAGAAGAATGAGTCAATGCTAGATACATCGAAACACGAATGGGCAATATAGAGGCAAATATGAAATCTTTAGAAGCAAAATTGAGTTGCTTGCTTCTTCCATGGCCAATCAACAGACATGGGATTTTCCGAGTGATACTGAAGTCAACCCCAATGAGCAAAGTCAAATTATAACCTGTAGGAGCGGAAAAGAGTTTAAAGACACCTCTCAGGACTTAGGCAGTAAAGAAAATGAAATGGTATTTCATGAGGAAACAGTAATAGAAGAAGAGAACAAAGGTGAATTGATAATGAGAGGTCAATATGAAGAAATCACCTTCAGTGTTTTCAGAGCCATGTCGAGTTCTCAAGGTGATGCAGACTGTCACATGATAGATACAGTAGAAAAGGGAGTTGAAACCAGACAGGGTGAATCAGTATTTCAACAGCCTATGAGCATAATGCAACCATGTATAAAGGAAAAATCTCTGCAGGTAAACTCGAAACCACTCCCAAAGGGCCGTAAAAAGAGGAAAAGAAAGGCCAGTTCTCACTTAGAGATAATTCCTGGAAGATTAAAAAGAAAACCGAGCCAATTTTGCCGAATGTGCAGTCCAGAATTTCCAATTGAAGGGAAATCTACATATCCTGGGGGACCATCTATGGATAAATCACCACAGCCTGCCAAGCTATCTTTTTCATGTCATAAGAACCGGTGGATACCAAAGAAGAAAACAGATGAGATTACCCGGTTCATTACTTTTAAGCCACCATAACCATTTGGGTGGTTGCGTCTGGCTGAAGACGTTAAACTTAGCGCTAGCGGGGAGGCAACCCTTGCATTTCTTTTATTATTATTTTCTTTACTTTTTATTTTTATTTTATTTTATTTTATTGTGTGCTATTTATTTATTTGCATGTTATTTATGCAGGTAGCACGAGACACACAACGCCCGCGCAACCAAATTCCAACCAGCAAGAGTCTGATCAACTCCATGCACGGTAGTGTTGTTCCTCACTCTTGCTCTTGATATTTATCTTACATTGAGGACAATGCAAATTTTAAGTTTGGGGGTGTGTGCATGTTGTTTACTTGCTATTTAGTTGTTTAAATTTATTGAAAAAAAAAAAAAAAAAAAATTTGTTTTAGTCTTTGATAGTAAAGCATAAATCTTGTGATAATATGGTTTGTTTATGGGTGAAATTTTAGAAACGATAAGTGCCTAATTTACTTTTATCTGATGCCTTGAATAATTGATCTATGTTAGACTCGTAAGCACTTAAAAATAGGTTTTTAGCAGTAAAACTTAAGTAGTTGACAATGTGGTCAGTTGAAGAAATTGCATGTCGATGAATGACCGTTTGCTTAGATATCTATCTTGATTTGCTAGTGTTATGAAGTATGGTATAGCTAAAAAAGAAAAAGAAAAATGTCTCTAAAGAAAGAAAATAAACCACCTATAACCGATAAGCGTGAAGCTACCCATGGGCGAGTATTAGGACCACCATGAGGAGAAATGCTACCTTAAAGGTAGGTGAGTTGAAAAAAAAAATGCAAAAATGAGAAAAGAAAAAAAAAAGAGACAAGAAAATAAAAGAAAAATCATACCATACCGAACACAAAATAAAGCAATTACAAAGCATAATTGAGATATCTAAGTTGGTTTGACCCATTGATTCTAATTTTTAAACGAAATCATTGAGTTGGCTTACTTAAGATCAAAGCTGTGATGAACCTTTACACACACACACCTGAGTCTAGCTTAGATAATTTATTCGAGAATTTGGATTCGAGTTGCAATTGCGTACTTTGAAGGTTCTCTAATTTCATTTATAAGCTTTCTTTGAGGATATATTTATGCGTAACTATCGAGACTATGTTTTGTTATTTTTTATTTTTGCATGATTGTGTGTGAATGACGTTTGTGGGTGTCGTCGCTGTAAGCCCTCACGAGACTATAACTCGTCCACTAGGGCCGCCTAGGGGTTTAAAGGCTTGTTGCATATGCTAAATGCAATCGTGATCCCTACGAAAGTGACTTAGTTAATTTAGTAATTTTTATTTGTTATTTGAATTTAGTTTTATTTTATCTTTTGCTCGGGACTAGCAAAACCTTAAGTTTGGGGGGTATTTGATAAGTGTGGTTTATACCCACTTATTATGGCATTCTCAGCTTATTATTTTGTTATAATTCGAGATATTTAATATGATTTATAATTTATTTTATGTTTTATTTGTAGGAGCATTAATGCATGGATCTGGGAATAATTGCAAGTGTTTTGAGAACTTTCGGGAAGACACAGGACAAGCAGGGAGAATGGCGCCGAGGCGCCAAAATCCCATATAAAATACAGAGAGAATGGCCCACGGCGCCCATTCATCAATCACAAAGGGCGCCGTGGCGCCCTAAATAAAGAAAGAATTGGCGCCGAGGCGCCAATGAAGAAGGAAGGCACCTCGGCGCCCCAGAATGGCAAAATTACATACAGATTCCAGACAGTTTAGCGCCCGCGGCGCTGCGCAAGAGTCAGACGCGTTCCAGGATTTGCTTTTAGGGTTTTAATAATCCTAATGCTACCCAAAGACTCCCAGCTTCAACTATAAATATAACAGTCCATCCAACACTCAAGGGGAGGCTAATACAGAGCACAAAACACAGAAACACATAATTTTAGAGATCCAAGGAGAGGATTGAAGAGCGACAAGAGGAGATTAAGGCTGTGACATCCGAAAAGGAAGAGATTCAATTCGGGTTTTATCTTCTTATTTCTTTCTTAAAACTCTAATGATTTCCATTAAATTCGTGGCTTGATTATTATATTGTTTTATCTTTTGTCATGAATTTACTCCTTAATTTGGGAGAACGATTGTAATCTATGCTCAAACCTTGTATTTTGTTTATCAGTTTTGTAATGAAGTTTTATTAATTATTTATATTCTTTGAGTTTAATGCTTCTTGATTGCTGGCCACAATTTGAGATGATGATGTTTAGAATCTATCACTCGAGAGAGGGGATTTTGAATAGATCTAGAGAATATAACCTAGGATTTTATAGAGTTCGAGAGAATCTGTAGTCCTTTGAAGTCGTTAAATAGAATCACAAATCGTAATGAGTTGTTAACTATTGGATTTTTATAGAGATATCGAAGTCTATAGTTGATAATATTTTCACTCGGCACTCGAGAGAGGGAGTGAATATTTTAGGATCTTGACTTATAAATAATATAACTGAACAAAGATTAATTGGCATGAAAAATACATAGGAGACAGCTAGGTGAAATCAGGATCCAGAATCTCTATCGTATTATTTCTCCTATATAATTATTTTTATTTTTATATTTATTTATTATTTAAAAATCTTATTAATTGTTTTCTAAATAAAGTTAGGATTATCAATTGTAGTACTTAGTGCGAGTTAACGCAATCCCTGTGGGTTCGACACTCTTAACTCATATTTATACTAAAACTTGACACCGTACACTTGCGGTACGATATAAAATATCACAACAAGTAGGTATTTATTTGATAAACACTGAAAGACTCACCGAAGATCACCTAATAAATGGTATACCATCGTCAATAGGAATCTTCTCGGGTGGAGTAGCATAGTGATTCTTTGACTTGAGATACGACTGTGGATATATGAGTCATCCTCCACACTTTGATGGAATCCACATCACCGATCTATTTAGATCATACCTCCGTCTGTATGTTGGGCTTTGACTCATGCTCATGATATCCTGTTAGTATCAAGATAGGATCCGTTAGTTCTGTGTACAGAGCTTAGGTATTCATTATGGGATTAGCAATCTGTTAAATCCATAGATACATGATACACTGCAGAAGTGAGTTATAAATGTTATTATGAGATTGCTAATAGAATCGTCGACGAGAGATATACCTATAGAGATTTGACGTTAATATCTATATGTTTGGAATAATCTGAATACTTGTGACAGAGGGATTATACATATGCGATGGCCTCGGCATGTATAGTTCAACGAGCTTATCTGTTGTCGTCATAATTTACGGGTGGGTAAATTATGGACACGAAATTAGATTTCGGACGGATATGCCGACACTTAGAGAGTTTCACTAATGAAATATACTCGTATAGCACTATGGCAACTTTTTTTTGAATAATATTGATTATTTATAAATTGTTTAAACGGTTAAATGAAAGATACATGCAATTGGACCTTTTGGTCATTTCCTAATTAATATGTATTTGTATTTAATGTATGATTTTATTAAATACACATTAATTAAATGTCAAATTTTGATATTTTGGATTATTTAAAGTAAATATAATACAATATATTTGTATATTTTATTTAAAAAATAATTATTTAATTATTTAAGTGTTAAATAATTAAAGTAATTAAAATATAAATATCTACCATTATGATAAAGTTAGGAAATAATTACTTAGTGTAAATTGTTGACTTTACATTAAAGAAAAACGAAGTCAAATGGCATTTGGCTTGTTAGATATTTGTTTGAAAAATTAACAAAATATCTAATTCATTTACAAGGCCAAATTCGGCCATGGCCTAGGGTATTTAAAGGTTTTTTTTCATTTGCTTCACACTTGTTCAAACAACCAAAAACAAAAACAAAAGTGTTGAGAGGGGAAAAAAACCAAGAAGAAAAATCAAGAAAGCTTGGATTTAAGTATGTTTTTCCAACTTTCTATTAGAAGGAAACTTGTTCCTTTTGTTCTTGGCAACATGTGTAGTTCTTAAGTTTTTCTACTCTCTTATGTTTGTGATGGTTGGAAGCATGAAAGAAAGATGTATGCATGTATGTTTAATAAAGTTAGCTTATAAATGGTGTATAAGCTTTCTTTTGATCATTTGATGATCTTGTCGCCATTCTAGAGTTGTTAGACCACTCATTGATGACCTAGAATTGTTCTTGAGTTGTTTCAAAGTGGTGAGACTTTTTTGGTGTTATAGAGATTAAATTAAAGTGTTGAATCTGATTAATTTTGGTTAATTTTGTTAATTGGAATTATTTGAGAAGTTAGGATTTTTAACCTAAACCGAAATTGAATTTTTTTCATATATGTGTTGTATAATGATGTATATATGATGTACATTTAATTTGGTATTTGATTGGATATCATCTAATATTGTTTTGAACAAATTTGGACCAAAATATAAAATCTGGAAAATATTGGGCACATTCGGTAATTTGAAGAAAATTGGGATTTTGTGTTGTGAGTTGTATTTTGATGTATATGATATGTATAAATTATTTTGGTAGTGATTTGAAATCACTTATATTTGTATTTGACAAATTAGGACTTAAATTATCACAATGCAAACTATCGGGGTCTCATATCAATTAAGAGAAAAATCTGATTTTTGGGATAAAAAATTATTTTTGAGTATTGTGTAATTAGAATAAATTAGTTTATTTTAATTTCCCAAGAAAAATAATTACCGGAAATTATTTCAGAGTGGAAATACGCGAAAACGGAAAAAAACGGCGTTACCAGGTAACGGCTGTACAAACAATGAGTTGGTCAATGTTCAGACAGCCCACGAACTATCCAAATATTTTTTAGGCTAGCTTAGGCAGCCCCCATGTGCATTGGTCGTTCAGTTCGGTCGAAAACGCATTTTATGTTATTTTGCGGAAAAATATTTTCGTAAAAGGTTTCGCGGTGTTTCTATATTATTTATGTTATTATTTGATATCGAATAAATATGTTTAGGTGAAATATGAAAGAATTATTAATATTGGATATTGAATAATTTATTCATAAGTTTAAATTTTTTATACAACAATTTCGCCCGAACCGCGCTTCTTCCGCTGCACCGTCCTGATATAACCTCAACAAAATGGTATCAGAGCGAGTCTGATTCTGAACCCATGATATGATTAACCCTTTAAAATTTGATATTTAATCTAATCTTTACTTTTTACATGCATGTATTTATTTAATTTGATTAAATAAAGTGAATTACATCTTTTAGGAAAATCTATGTTAAATAAGGTTTTAAAGTGACTAGTGTACGGGCCAAATTTGGCCCGAGGGTAAAACCGTATTTTCGCGTCAAAATCAAATAACAAAAGCCCATGAATATTGGCCCTTAAATACCATATTGGAAAACCCAACCCAAAAGGCCTTATTCCATCGGTACATAACGCTACGAAAATAGAGCCAAATAAGTAGACAGCATAAAACACAATTGTTACTAACTATTCCTCTTTTTCTAAACACAAACACATGCAAATATTCTTCCAGCGCTGAAAGTTGAATCCAAGGCACGTTGTGGGTTCCTTTGCCAGAAATGTCAGCATGTTGTAGGCCCGTTGACAGCTTTTATCACAGCTACAAAGTAATCTCTTTTCAGACCTATAAAAGGGAAGATAATTCAGGGTTCAAGGCAGGCTTCTATATGGCTTACTAGCTTCTGTTCTCTGACATAAGTTCTCAGAGAATTCCCTTCTTCAAAACACATATCACCGCCCTCACGGCCACTACAAGAAAGTTAAGGTAATAACAAACCTTACTTTCACATTTTACATATTTACTGCTCATTTCATACTACTGACTTGAGCGTCGGAGTGCCCCCGGCACCCACCACACCGGTGGGTAGTCTGCTCCCGCTCATCCTACCTTTGTCTTGCAGGATCGCTAATGCCCCCAACCTACAAATTCTGATTGTGGACCTCGGCCGAATTCCAGCATCCACAACTAGTATTAGGAATACTTGTTTCTTCGTCCGCCTTGTCAATACGGATGTGAATGTTTTCATGATGCTATAGTTGTATCGTACCAAAACTGTGCAGTTATGGTTGAAGGTAGTTCATTTACGCTGGTAGAACTTATATGATAAGAGACAAATTCAAGTGAAAGTGGAAATCCTGAACGTGCCAAAGCCGTCAGGACTACATTGGTAGCTTGAGTTTTTCATTGACAAGTGAAGTCTTGATACGTCTCCTGTGAACGTGCCAAAGCTGTCACAAAGAGAAACGGTCAGGACAAAATCAGGAGTCACAACAAGTATGATTGACAATGAGTTTTCTACCTGTGAATATACGTAGGCGAGAATGTGCCAAAGCTGTGAGTCGAAAAATATTCATGGGGACAACTTCCCATTATGGAATTCAATTTAATTATTGAATTCTCATTTTCCATTGGGGATTATGGTATTACGTAAAGTAGTGGGAGGCACTGCTAGGTTAAAAATCCATAACTAATGCAGTGTGTAATATTATGAAAATTTTCGCTTATTTTTATTGTTATTCTATTATTTAGATAGAATTAAACTTTTATCAACTGCATGCATATTTTATATATGTTTTCTGACTTCACTTATGGTTGCAGATTTCTAGAATAGGTTCTAAATTAGAATAGACTATGATATAATCATTCTAGAGAGAATAGTTTCTTATGCAGTAAAGATTGACATGAATTAGTTCAAGTCTTGAGATTCTTCACTGGCATTAAGAAAACTCCATTAAGTATTTGTTTATCTAATAATGACATTTCTTGGCTTTAGTGACATTTAGAGATCACGTGTCTGACACTATTTGCTTTTCAATTATTTGCAATTGTTGTAAATAGTTGAAGGCAAAATAATAAAGCTAAAGAAATAAAATGCATATAGTTGTGTGTAGAAAATATCGATTTTCACAATACGACAACTATAGGCATTGGATACCAGATCTCCCGTATAGTTATTTAAAATATTGTTGAATGATTATTTTGATATTTGATATCAGAACTTGCGACTATTGGATAATTACTTGTTCTTTATAAATAATTGTTACATATTTTTAATATGACCAGTAGTGTCATTGACGAATAGATAAACATTAAGGAAAATATTCGGTTGAGTAAATAACTTATAACATTATTTTATGATATTTTATCACTTAAGTATTAGATGCTTATTTCATATGGTAAAGGATGGTCTGATACGAGATCACACCACATATCCTTATCCATTTAATGAATATTGTATTCGGGAAGATGATTAAATCTCATTTAACCAATGATTGTCATTGGACCGAAAAATTTATTAAACTGATACATTGGATGATGTACTTTAATGAATTGTAAACTGCTTAAGGTAGTTTTTTTTACTTCGTAACTTAGTCAATGAATTATCATGACTTAGTTACGTGTTTCTGATGAAACGCGGATAGAATATTTTGACTAGTTCAAAGATATTCCATTTGAAGTTTTAACAATTGTATATTTAAAATTCATCGTGAGTCTTTGAATTGTTCAAAGATGTTTGATATGATCAAACATATGAATTTAAGGAAATTAGTTATAAGGTTATTGAATGAATATGATTCTTAGTCAATATAATTCTTCTACGATTCCATCGTAATGGAATTGGTTAGTGGGAGAAATCGAATCTTATATGATTTGATTCACTTGATATTGAGTGTTACCGAATTATTTTTAATACTCTTGGGGATATGCTCCAGAAACACTTATTCATCCATTTAATTAAGGTTCCATTAGTTTCTACAGTTATTTATATGATATGTACAAATAGAAAATTCGAATATTGAAATATTTAAGATTTGAATCTTTCTTTTGTTTAATGGTTATATAATTAAAAGTACTTGCGCCTAAGAGGTACGAGTAGAAGTTTATCATTTATTCTATTTAATATAATATTCTATTCTATTTGATAGAATATCTTTTCTACAATCCTGAGTAATAAAATTATTTTATTACTTAGTGTGTAACATCAGATGTTGACCATTGTAGAAATGAATTGACTTATTGAAGTCAAAAGTGAGAATGATAAACTATAAGTGGAACTACATAATTATTAAGATGAAAATACCCTTTAATATCTTTCATATAAGTCCAATAGGATGTCAGAATCATTTGCGAAGTATTTGATACTTAATAGTTCTGTTGTTTTTTTTGAAGAAAATTATCTTATAACTTATAGTAGGAGCGATATTTGATATCGATTCCGGAAGTTAGTATTAAACCATAGTTCTAAGCTTTTTCATAGCTTACTATGATCAAGTTTTGAAATTGATTAAGCTTTCATTATGAATCGTTCATAAAGTGTACAAATGGTTTGCGCAGGAAAAGCAAAGTGAGCTTATTAAAGATTTGACTTTTATAGTATGACAATGATAAAAGTTATACTCAGTAATCTATTGTAAATTCCGAGGAAACTTGTCTCTAGTCGCACTAATCGAATAATTAAAGATCTGTTGGTTAATGTTGATATTAAACTGTGTATTTTAGGTAGGAATGCAAAGTGACATTTTTTGAATGGTTTCTTCAGATAAAAGATCTGTTGTGATTTCTTTGTTTGAAGAGTTCGTTCTGGAATGGCACTAGAGTTTGTATTCTGCCAAATTATAGTTTGGTATACTAGCTTATAGAGCCTATTGTAGACTCAGATGAGCCTTCTAGAAATTTATGTTCTCTAATTTTGATATCAGTCAAATTGTCTGATTTTATCAAAGCATAGAGAATACATATGTGATAGAAGGGTTAGTGGGAGCATACAAATTTCTTTCTAGTGTTTTACTTCTTAAGGAAATCATCATTATTAAGGTAATAATGAGATGTTTATGAGATAAAAGGTTTACCTGAGTCTTATTTTCTTCGTGAAAGCAGTGAGAGTGGTTTCTGTTATATTCGATATAAAGTTTTATTTATGATATAATACTAAGGGACTTGAGAGATGCTCCCATTAATCATACATTAGATATGATCTAATAAAGGACACATCATGACTAATTTGTGTGACAGTTAGTATAATTGTTTGACAGTTAATGTGTCTAAAGTATATAATATTCATCTTTCGTAAAAGATGATTCCTTTGTCGAAAGAGAAATTGATTAGAATGTCTAGTCAATCTTATGCATCGTAGGATTATGGCATAATGAATATTATACTAAGTGCGATTAGAGATATCAATTTAATCGTAATTGTTATGAGTTATTTTGATACCCTCTAGACCATAAGATGTGTCTTGAAACATGTTCTTTATTATCTTTGAGCTATTAAGAACAAGTTTCTTATTAATGGAGAATAAAGTCTGCAACCATTAGGGTCAGATTAGTCTTAAGTCTAATTATACCGTTATATGGTCTACGTCATAAGGATTCAAAAAATATATGGTGGGAGTGTCACAGATGATTCTACTGTGAGAGTGGAATTAGTTGTAACTTATGAAGTATTGACTTAAGAAAATGCATAGTGACCTTATAGATTAGAAAATTGCTATTAGTGTTGTGTTTGCGGTTGTCTGCATAGTATTTTGGATTTGATCCGTAAATAATAGACAACTTAATAGCTGACATACAATGTTGATGAAGCATCTGAGTCATATTGATGTAAAACTTAGTTTCTATAAAATATGAATGATGCTGGCTAAGGGAAACGGTTGGGTTTGTTGGACAAACTCAATATTTTATAACGGACCTACTCGTTGTTGACAACCTCTTGAGCACTAGGTGAGTTCTTGAAGGTCATGCGTATGTGATACAAATTAAGATGTGCATATGATACCGTGGATTGGCACTAGAACAAATGGGAGAAATTGTTAGGGTTGGTGCTCGGAACTGTTGGGTTTCTATTAGGTCCCAAGGATCAATTCAAGCAATGAAACATATATGTGAATACTCGTAAAAGCATGGCGGAATCATACTTACAACGATCGGCTTTTGCGACGCGAGGAACATCAAAATCTTCAAGCTTTCCTCCAAGGTGGCTCACGGCAGTGGGCTGATTTTCTGCTCCAAAAATTCGGCCATCTCCAAGCTCCAAGCTTTGCAAATGGTGATTCCATGCTCATGAAATTAGTTCTCTATCACATTCGCAAGACCCCGAATGTGTGTTAGCACTCTTGATTTTGCAACAAAATCATCACTCTTTTGTTCTTGATGCTCTCGGAAATGAGAAGCAAGAAGGAAGAAAATATTGGCCCTTGGCCGAGAGAGGTGGAGGAGAGAAAAATGGCCCCTTGGGCGTGAGAGGGAGAGAGAAGAGAAGAAGTAAATATGTTGTGTGTTTTGTATATCTAATACAAAAAATAAAAGTCAAATACCAATTAATAAAATAATGGTATATGTCTTTCAATCACACTTGAGTGTCTAACACTCTTCCATCATTTCTTATCAACTTCCATCAACTATTCACATCAAAAGTGACTAGACATCACATCACTCAAAGTGACAAGTGATTTGACGCTTGATGTGACTTATGGGCCGCACTTAAATTCGCAATGCTAGTGCGCCCGCAAACACTCCCGGGATCAGGTTCGCTAATTCCGAATTAACGAATTTTCCGTTGGACGTAATTAAATCTAATTTAATTAAATAATTATGCCTAGCAAAATTACTATTCACGTCGCTAACGAATTAATTCTAAATTAACTCGTTCGCCCGAATTAAAATCTAATTTAATTCTGTGTCGAAATCCAATTTCGTATAATATATCAAATATATTATTTTATCGATTAATTCCAAATTAATCATTCTCTCTCTAAAAATAAATTTATCCCAGATAAAATATCTCCGTAATTAATCCCAGATTAATTTTCTCTCTCTTACTAAGTAATCCCAGATTAATAAAGTGCGAGTCATACGTCATCGGTGAATCTTCGGGAAGCGACCCATGAGATCCCCGGATATATTGGCAGTAAATCCGGTCGTCGAACTATCCGAACACGTACGTACCTAGTACTACGTTTTTACCGATTTACAAGACATGGTTGGCTTCTAGCAAAACACCGTGCCTACCCAATTCTCCAGAAATATTCTTACTGGAATATATGATCTATATCAGGCATAGTATACGTAGTATTGCGTATTTCGATCCAGTATCGGATGTCACGTGCAATGCCTGAGGCTGGAAAAGTGTCTGCCCCGTACGAAGCACATATCGGATCTCTGGTAACTAGTCTCTATAATCGAATAAACATGACCTAGTCATAATATCCCGATAGCTGCAGCATATAAGAGAACCAGTTCTGTATAGTACGTGATCATCATCTCCATTATGACTGGAGTGATACTTCCATCTCGACATCACACCCAATACACTACGATTCTCAATATACCCAGAAGAGGCGTACACAGAACCTGTTAAAGCCCTGGACGACCTAAACCAAAGCATATTGATTGTCGCAAGTAAGTCTCAGGTTAAGACCAAATACACCTACCCCGATTCGGACTTCCATAGACACATAGTCATACTACCAATGGAATTCGAGGGGTCTATCCAGAGCGAAGCTGTTTCCGTACCATCGGTAAACACAACCTCATATTACACTTGCATGAGTAGCCAATACCCAAATATATGAGAACTATGCCGTTATACTCCCACAACGCGCACAAGTGCAATACTAGTCTATTCCGCATTATCGATGTCCAATCTCGATAATACTACGACTATGGATATTTAATGATTAAACCTTCATGCTGAGGAAAGGTTTTCGTCAGCGGATTTGCATGATTATCATCTGATGCGATTTATTCGATCATCACATCGCCACGATGTATGATCCAAACGAATCAGATGAATATTCGAAGTATTTATCTGGATCGTTGATGAGACCATTAATTATTTAGCCTGTGATGTAGCCCAACTCAGCTGCTAACAGAACTATATCTAATCTAATTAGATTATTATCAATCCAGAAGGCTTCTATTGCTGCCTCAGCTGCAGCAATAATCCACTTTTATTGTTTATTTGGTAACATATCTTGCTTGGAAGATTTCCAGCTCACTGTTCCGTTATTCAAACTTTATAGTACCGTTGTTGCGACTTATAGTCGTTTATTTCGGTTAGAAAACTTGTAGTAGTGAACCTAGTCACTTCAAGTTCTCCATCTCCATAGTATAAGAAGGCATCCTTAGATCATCTAAGATACTAAGGATGTTCTTAACATCAATCCAATGACTATCACTTGGATTGGCCCGATTGTGACTCCATATGCTCAAAGCATATGAGACACCAGGTCGCATACATTTATTTCAATGTAGAGTTCTCGGAGAGTGCCAACAACTTTAAATCTATCCCGATAGATCTTTATTCCTTGAATAAAGGTTGTTTCTCCCAAGAATTTTATGGAGAATTTTCATGAAAGCCAAGCTTTTACCGATTGTATTATGGGAATATCATTTCCAAGAAATGACATGTCATCATTACTTAGGACTTTCACTGTCAGTGCGCTCCCACTAACCTCCTCATATACACAAGAATCATTTTCGTTTTGAATTAAATCATATACCATTATGATTACATCAAAACGATAATTCCAAGAACACTCTGCTTGCTTCAATCCATCCATGGATCGAATAACCTTGAAAACGTTGTTTGCTAGTTATGGTACGACAAAACCGTCAAGATGTTATAAACATCATCCGAAAGGTTTCCGTTAAGGAAAGCGGTTTTGGCATTCAGCTGCCATATTTCATAAATGAAACATACAGCATCAGCAAGCATTATCTAAATGGATTCAACCATGGCAACAGGTAAAAGGTTTCGTCGTAATCGACATAATGTTGATAACGATATCTTTTCGCTACAAGCCTGGCTTAGTATGTTGGTATGTTGCCATCCATGTATGTCTTCCTTGAAGACTTATATAGTACCAATAGGCACAATGCCTTCCGGTACAACAACTAGTATCCAAACTTGGTTGGTATACATGGAATCCATTTCGGACTTCATGGCACTTTGCCATAATAGGGAGTCGATACCTTGTATCACTTCCTCATACGTAGTCAGTTGGTATTCCTCAATAAGATTGACATCTTTATGAGGTGAGATCAGAAACCCATACCCCAGGTTGTTTTCTGACTCTCTCCGACTTACGCGGTTCTTGTGTATTCGAAGATTGTTGTATAGTTTCATCATTGATGAACTATTTGTGTTCCATTAAGGAATCGGTACCTGGAATACCGATTTTCATCGAGTTTTACTATCCTCCCACTTACCACTGCATATCGGTATTCCTCTTAGGAAAACCACATGGCGAGCAACAATTAAATTTTCTCTTGTGAGATGTATAAGTACTATACTTTGGTTTCCCTAGGATAACCCACAACTTAGGCACTTATCCGATTTGGGTTCTAGTTTGGTATCATCCAAACTTATGCCTAGCATACCCAAATCTTCAGGAATGAGAAAACCCGATTTCTTTCCTGTTCATATCTAATATGAAATCTGTCTAACATATTTTTATGGAACCTTATTCAAAATACGTTTTGCACTGTTTAAAGCTTATCCCTTGAAGGAAATGGTAGCTCAGAGCGACTCATGAATAACCTTATCATGTCCAACAAAACTCAGTTTCTCCGTTCGGACACACCGTCAAATTGACATGTTCCGGGAGGAGTCCTCATTGAAAGAATACTATACTCTTTCAAGTATATGAGAAACTTATTGCTTAAGTATTTTCATCATGGTCTAACCGTGATGGTTTTATACTTTAGTCGATCTGTTTGTCAACTTCGTGTCGAAACTGTAAAAGTTTTTGATTTGTGTTCAAAACGAAACACATAACTATAACGCGATGCCACATCCGTAAAGGTCACGAAATGTTTATATCCACCTCTAGCCTAGCTAGACATGGGCCCACTTACGTCACTATGAACAAGGGCTAACAGATCGATGGCACTTGTACTTTTACCAAGTAAAGGTGTTTTAGGCATTTTGCCCAATAAATTAGATTCATAGACTTTATTCGAATAGAATCAAATTTTTCCTAGTAACCACTCTTCAAAAGTGTGGATATACGAGTCTTATTTAATTGTGTCCCAGACAACAATGCCACATATAAGTCTCAACTAATTTACTCAATTTGAGCTATTTGTTTGTCATGTTATATGTTTGAGATTTATTTATATTCAAAATATAAATATTGTTATTCACATCTAATGTGTTTATCTCAATATCATCTTTATATAATAAAACACTTTAGTGTTCTAGAATATAAAGGTATACCCGCAACGGGTTAAACCATGATATAGAGATAATGTTTCTAGTCAAACTAGTTACATTGTAACAATTTCCTAATTTAAGTACACACCCGAATGGTAGTACCTAAACTTAGGTATCTACGGTTAAAACAGCGACTGTCATCCCGTTTCCGATTCCCAGATTAATCTCATCTGAAGTCAGTATCCTGCTTGTCAGCAGATTCTGCATATCAGTGCATATTTATGTACTGCACTCAGTATCTAAAATCCAATTTTAATACTAGTAGTGAACATGTTTATGACAAACATATTTGAAGTCGGAGCCTTGCCCGTTTTCGCTTCCTTATGTCTGCCTTGTCCATACAGCAGTCACGCTTCAGTGACCCCGTTTGCCACAATTTAGGCAGACATTTTGGGATATGTCATTTGTCTTCCCAGAAGATTATAATGATTTTGCCTTTGCCCCTTTTCCACATCCCAGAAGCCTTTGGCCAAGCCTTTCCTTCTAGAATATTGAAGTAAGATGTGCCTTGAGCTTCTTGCCCTATTGCAAACTTTGGCTTTGTCTCCATGAGTATAGCCATTAACTCTCCAAGAGTTTTCTATTGCAATTTATAACTTCTAAGATCTAAGGATAGATCTATGAAGATCCTTCAATTTCATTATCATACTATAAGGATCTAATCCTTAAAACTAATTAAGAATTGAAGGAGTTTATTTGGCAAGCATAACGGATTAAGCACTAAAGTTATCATCACATGAATCTTCCAAAGATCATGCTCTACTATTTGCTCAACTCCTGGCTTAGGCTTAAGATGTTATTTTATCAAATAAAGTAACTTCTTAGTTTTCAGGACTATCCTGAAGTTTTATTCCCAATTTGAAAATTAAAGTCGTTTAAATACATTTTCTCCCAGGATTATGTTTTAAACACTAATATTTCAATTATCTTGATTCTAATAGTCTAACTATCCAATCAACGATTTTAGGTACAATTTATCATAATGATTACTATAGTCCAACTATATAATCAACTATAATTTAATTGGTTAAATTCAATTATATTGATTACTATAATCCAATTATAAAATCAACTATTAATTGAAATAGTTTGAATACAGTCCAACTGTTTATTTAAAACAACAATTAATTATTAGTCCAACTAATTATTAATTACACATTAACGAAAAATTGAAATGAGCGTGTATGACAAGTAACTAAACGAATATTGCAAATTTAATACTTGCCTCCCACTAACTATTTTTCGGCTAGCCTCTAACCCTCTGTTGAGTACTCGGGAAACCTTGTTTCCTAGTGGGCTAGGATCCCGTTAAATAACACACAATCTTGACTTTGGCCAACAAATTGTATGATAATTAACTAGGTAGATCTCTAAGATCAATTGGATCACATCCAATTCCTAAATCCAGTAGGTGGACGTCCAAGTCCGAAACATATATCTTATATATGCCAATATATCCAATATATTGCCTAACCTTTTTCCTCTGAATCAACTAAGCCTTGGCTTGGCACAACAAACTTAGTGATCCCAGTTAGCGGAACCAATTGACCTTGGAAAGCTTCATAATCAATGTCGATGGACAGAAGTGATCTTGACTTTGGCCAACAAATCACAACTTGGACAAGACACCAATATGGAACAAAGCCTACATGATTCAAACACATCCGCGACGGACAAAGGTCTTGACTTTGGCCAACAAACCAATGCCAGTCTTGGATCTTGAGTAAGAATCACTCAATGGAAGGAAAAACGCTTAATATGATGTTGAGGGTTTTTTGTGTAATTGGCAACCAATTAATTATCTTTGTTAAGGTCTCATCATCATACACCCTTAAACATGCATTCTAAACACATAATAAGGCGTGTAAGTAAATAAATATAATAATGATATGCGGATGAATACTTAACACATTGTTCCTAGAACAAATCTCTCTCTTTCCTCTCTCCCGCTAGCACAAGTATTGCTTCTACCCGATTACATAACACTTCTAAAGAAACCTCATTTACATTGAGGGGAATAGGTGAGAAGAGAAATAGAAAGAGTGAGGAGGTAATAGGCTTGACACGCAGGTCCAATTTAATAAATTCTAAATTTATTACAACAATTTCCAAAATTGCCCTCACCCATCTAATATCCATCTGATATACATTATTCATACATCGCAACCATGTATTCACACAAGCATGTTATCAATCAATCTAATCTAATTAATTAATCTGAATATAATGACCATCCAATGTTCAAACAACGATTTGATTTTGCGCGAGTCAAACTCGTTTTGCGAATAAGTACTCAAAGTACGAATTCTTGAATTAAATTAAACTACAACATTAAATCCAATTTAATTTGCATTAATACTAATTCATTATTTATTCCAAATTAAATATTACACTTTATTAACGAACCTTTACGACTTAGTTTCCAAATCTAATCATTACGGGTCTCAAAGCCCGATTAACATCCAATGTCAATTTAATTTAAAGTCCAATGGACTTTTAATTAATTTCTAAGGCATGGACTTTTGGTCAATATGGGTCAAACCCAAATACCAAAGCCCATTTAAGGAATCACCCTTATTTGCCAAGAAACCAATTTAAGCCCATTAGGCCCAATTAAAATTAAAGGTCCATTATGTCATAATTGGACTTTATGGATATGGTTTTGGGCCCAATTGGATCAAACCAATTTAGCCTAAACCTAACTTGGTACAACCAAGCCCATTAAGCCCAATTACAACTTTTCAAGCCCAATTTCCAAAATAGGCCCAATTAATTAAATTACCAAATTCCAAATTTCATAACTTAATTAACCTAAGTGTATAGCCATAATTAATTACCCAAATTAACATTTCCAAAACATTAATTTACCCAATTAATTATGCTCATTATCATCAACATATGTCCAACACATTTGAATCAAAAAATCACATCATTTTCCATGCTATGTAGTCTCGGCATTTAGGGTATTTTGTCCAATTCAAAATTCAATCCAATTAAATCTCAAATTAACATTACCCAATTGTTTCAAGTCATCCAATGATCAAAGAAACAAAAAATACCATGACATTAGGGCATCACTATGATTAGGCCAAGCCTCAATAATTGGGTAAAATTTGTCCAATTCAAAATTCATCAAATTGACAATGCATAACACCATGTTATCATCATTTAAGCATATATCAACAATAAATTTCATCAAAACATGCTCAAATTCAATTTACCCAAATTTTACCCTAATAAAGTTTCATGCTCAAAATGGCTCTAATACCATTGTTGGGTTTCTATTATGTCCCAAGGATCAATTCAAGCAATGAAACATATATGTGAATACTCGTAAAAGCATGGCGGAATCATACTTACAACGATCGGCTTTTGCGACGCGAGGAATATCAAAATCTTCAAGCTTTCCTCAAGGTGGCTCACGGCAGTGGGCTGATTTTCTGCTCCAAAAATTCGTCCATCTCGAAGCTCCAAGCTCCAAGCTCCAAGCTCCAAGCTTTGCAAATGGTGATTCCATGCTCATGAAATTAGTTCCCTATCACCTTCGTATATACCCCGAATGTGTGCTAGCACTTTTGATTTTGCAACAAAATCATCACTCTTTTGTTCTTGATGCTCTCGGCAAAGAGAAGCAAGAAGGAAGAAAATGTTGGCCTTGGCCGAGAGAGGTGGAGAAGAGAAGAGTGGCCCCTTGGGCGTGAGAGGGAGAGAGAAGAGAAGAAGTAAATGTGTTGTGTGTTTTGTATATCTAATACAAAAAAAAGTCAAATACCAATTAATAAAATAATGGTATATGTCTTTCAATCACACTTGAGTGTCTAACACTCTTCCATCATTTCTTATCAACTTCCATCAACTATTCACATCAAAAGTGACTAGACATCACATCACTCAAAGTGACAAGTGATTTGACGCTTGATGTGACTAGTGGTTTGACGCTTGATGTGACTTGTGGGCCGCACTTAAATTCGCAATGTGAGTGCGCCCGCAAACACTCCCGGGCTCGGGTTCGCTAATTCTGAATTAACAAATTTTCCATTGCGACGTAATTAAATCTAATTAATTAAATAATTATGCCTAGCAAAATTACTATTCAAGTCGCTAACGAATTAATTCTAAATTAACTCGTTCGCCCGAATTAAAATCTAATTTTAATTCCGCGTCGGAATCCAATTTCATATAATATATCGAATATATTATTTTATCGATTAATTCCAAATTAATCGTTCTCTCTCTTTAAAAAATATTTTATCCCAGATAAAATATCTCCGTAATTAATCCCAAATTAATTTTCTCTCTCTT
Source organism: Zanthoxylum bungeanum (assembly GCA_019454045.1). Classification (NCBI taxonomy): domain Eukaryota; kingdom Viridiplantae; phylum Streptophyta; class Magnoliopsida; order Sapindales; family Rutaceae; genus Zanthoxylum; species Zanthoxylum bungeanum. The sequence goes on along the minus strand of SKCR01046224.1, from coordinate 10,659 downwards.
ACTAAATAATCCCAGATTAATAAAGTGCGAGTCATACGTCATCGGTGAATCTTCAGGAAGAGACCTATGCGATCCCCGGATATGTTGGCAGTAAATCCGGTCGTCGGACTATCCGAACACGTACGTACATAGTACTACGTTTTTACCGATTTACAAGACATGGTTGGCTTCTAGCAAAGCACCGTGCCTACCTAATTCTCCAGAAATATTCTTACAGGAATATGTGATCTATATCAGGCGTAGTATACGTAGTATTACGTATTTCGATCCAGTATCGGATGTCACGTGCAAGGCCTGGGGCTGGAAAAGTGTCTGCCCCGTACGAAGCACATATCGGATCTCTGGTAACTAGTCTCTATAATCGGATAAACATGACCTAGTCATAATATCCCGATAGCTGCAGCATATAAGAGAACCAGTTCCGTATCCTACGTGATCATCATCTCCACTATGACTGAAGTGATACTTCCATCTCGACATCACACCCAATACACTACGATTCTCAATATACCCAGAAGAGGCGTACACAGAACCTGTTAAAGCCCTGGACGACCTAAACCAAAGCGTATTGATTGTCGCAAGTATTAGCGGTGTAAGTCTCAGGTTAAGACCAAATACATCTACCCTGATTCGGACTTCTATAGACACATAGTCATACTACCAATGGAATTCGAGGGGTCTATCCAGAGCGAAGCTGTTTCCGTACCATCGGTAAACACAACCTCCTATTACACTTGCATGAGTATCCAATACCCAAATATATGAGAACTATGCCGTTAGCTCCCACAACGCGCACAAGTGCAATACTAGTCTATTCCGCATTATCGATGTCCAGTCTCGATAATACTACGACTATGGATATTTAATGATTAAACCTTCATGGATTGATACTGTCTCATATCTTATCAATCCGGAACTAATCATATGGACCTTTCATCATTTATACATCTTGGTAATCTAATTACAAATGATAAAAGAGCAATTTCCTTTGTCACATAGTTAATTTGTACTACAACACCATGATCTGTACAAATAGTGATGCTATGAGCCATAACTGTCCAACAGGAACGCCAATCCGGATTGTATTTAAGTATGATTCATGAATACGAGCAATACCTTTTTCCATAATATTACTTATTTATGGTTACACCTCTTGTCTTTTATTATATATATTCGATCTAATTCATTAGATTGAAATTAAATCATGTTTAGTGATATATATATTTATATATTCGACAAAGACCCGATTATATATAATGTAGTGTGTAATTACAACGTAAGTTGTAATTGACATTGGAAAGTGTCACTACTAGATATATTTTATCAAATAACATTTCTGGTCAAGATTAACTAACACGGGTCGGTTAGTAAAATCCGCTGAGACCAGTACATGTCTTATATCGTGACTTGGTCTGATGGTTTATCCCAATGAACCATGAGTCTCGGGAGACTCATATAGACGTGTAGGTATTTATTTGATAAACACTGAACGACTTACCAAATATGACCTAATAGATGGTACAACAACGTCAATAGGAATCTTCTCGAGTTGAGCAGTATAATGATTCTTTGACTTGAGATACCATTATGGATATATGAGCCATCCTCCACACTTTGATGGCAGTCACGTCACCGATCTATTTAGATCAGACTTCCGCCTGTATGCTGGGTGTGGACTCATGCTCATGATACCCTGTAAGTATCAAGATAACATATGTCAGTTCTGTGTACAGAGCATATGTATTCATTTTGGGATTAGCTATCCGTTAAATTCATGGATCAGTGGTACACTGTAGAAGTCAGTTCTAAATATTATTATGAGATTTCTAATAGAATCATCGACAGTATTATACGTATAGAGATTTGACGTATATATCTATATATATATATATCTGAATAATCCGAATACTTGTGACGGATGGATTATACGTATGCAATGGCCTCGATCTACATAGTTCAGCGAGCTTATCTGTGATCATCATAATTTACGTGTGGGTAAATTATGGACACGAAATTGGATTCCGTGACAGATATGCCTGAACTTAGAGAGTTTCACTAATTAAATATACTCGTAGAGCACTAGGGAAACTTTTATGAATAATATTGATTATTTATAAATCGTTTAATGGTTAAACGAAAGGTACATGCAATGGGACCTTTTGGTCATTTCCTAATTATTATGTATTTGTATTTAATGTATGATTTTATTAAATACGCATTAATTAAATGTCAAATTATAATATTTGACATATATCATTAATATATGTATCTTGATTATTTAAAGTAAATATAATACATATATCTGGATATTTATATTTAAATAATTATTTAATTATTTAAATGTTAAATAATTTAAGTAATTAAAATATAAATATCTACCATTATGATAAAGTTAGGAAATGATTACTTAGTATAAATTGTTGACTTTACATTAAAGAAAATGTAAGTCAAATGGCGTTTGGCTTGTTAGATATTTGTTTGAAAAATGAACAAAATATCTAATCCATTTACAAGGCCAAATTCGGCCATGACCTAGGGTGTTTAAAGGTTTGTTTTTTCATTTTCTTCACACTTGTTCAAGCCACCAAAAACTAAAACAAAAGTGTTGAGAGAAAAAGAAAAGAAACTAAGAAGAAAAATCAAGAAAGCTTGGATTTAAGTAAGTTTTTCCAACTTTCTATTAGAAGAAAACTTGTTTCTTTTATTCTTGGCTACAACATGTGTAGTTCTTAAGTTTTTCTACTCTGTTATGTTTGTGTTTTGATGGTTGGAAGCATGAAAGAAAGATGTATGCATGTATGTTTAATAAAGTAAGCTTATAAATGGTGTAGCAACCAAACTTCACATTGACCAACAGTCAAACCCTATATTCCAAAATATGGAACTTCAAAAATTATGTAGCAACCTCTTACCAGAAAACTAAGATAATAACCTTTTAGGCAGCCTAGAGTGGCCCAACTCCAAAGGTCGGGTTCTACAAGGTTTCAATCCTACGTCGGCATCAAGGTAGCATTACCATAATCTCTTTGTGGACTCTTACAACTGACTATATATTATATTACTAGACTTTCCCCTTAAGATGATGCATACGGGCCAAAACATTGAAAACCCGAAATCAAAATCCAAAATATTTCCTTGACAAGTGTCACATTCTAAAGAAAGTAAAGATGGCTCTCTGATACCAAAAATATTGTCACGACCCAAAACCGGGTCATTGACAATATGGTAAATAAATAAAATAAAATTATAACAAAACCAGTCAAATGGTCAAAAAGTTACCAAAAACGATCAAAAGTCAAAACATGACTTGGTGAAAAGGGACTAAAATATGAAATTTCAAAAAATGCATGGGGGACTTTAAAACAAAATATTCACACAGTTTAAATGTGAACACCTATCATGAAATAGATAATTAAAAATAGGGTAGTATTCGGCCATGCTAAGAATTTTAGGAATTTTTTATCCAATCAATTTTTCACAATCCAATGATGCACAACACTTAGTTATCATCATCTAATCATAACCAAACAACCAATTTAGAAATATACATGGTCCAAGCAAAATCCCCAAATTAAAGTTATGAACCCTAAATTTCAAATCAAACTTAGGATGGCTCTGATACCATTGTTAGTGTCCTACACATGCCACAAGATCACTAAGATGATTTGTGTGTGAATAATTCAATAAAGCTTGCGGAAAAAACTTACATTGAACGGTTGGGATTTTTCAAAAATCCTTTGAAATGATGGAAGCTCCAAGCTTTGTTGAGTTCTAAACTCTTGGGTGAGTTTCCCTATCACCTTCAATGACTCTCCAAGTGTTAGTTATCACAAAGTTATTGAAACAAAAATTGTCTCCAAGAGAGAGCAATGTTCGGCCAAGTGATGAGAGAATAGAGGAATTTTTGTGTTTTTGACTTGTGTTTCAAAAACCAAGTTGTTGTGTCTTTTGTCTTCCAAAAACAAGGTTGGTTAAAAGTAAGTGCTTTTGTGAAAACTAATTACTTTTGCCAACTACCACCATCACATTTGACAAGTGATGTGAGTGAAGTGGGTCCCACCACTTTAAATTCAAAATTCATGTTGGCTCACACAACTAGACTTTGGGATCGGGTTCGTTTAATCCGACTAAATAAATTTTCCGTCGTTAAATAATTAAATTCAATTTAATTAAATAATGATGCCTCGCAAAATTATTACGAAAGTAGATTACGAATTAATTCCAAATTAATTCATTCGCTTGAATTAAAATCCAATTTTAATTTTGTATTGAAATCAAAAATTCAATTAATATATCTGATATATTATTTTATCCAAAATAAATAAATTAAATAGAAAAATCCAATTTAACTATTAAATTTATTTTACCGATTAATTCTAAATTAATCGCGTCCTCTCTTCTGTACGAATTTAATCCCAGATTAATTCTTGCCGCAATTAGTCCCAGATTAATTCTATTTGAGTCAAATGTCATTGGTGAATCTTTGGGAAGCACCCCAAGGGATTCCTGGATATATTGGCAGTAACTTCGGTTTTCGGACTATCCGACACGTGCGTACCCCGTACCACTTTCTCACCGATTTACAAGACAACCGGCTTCTAGCAAAGCACCGTGCCTACCCAATTCTCCAGAAATATCCACGGAGGAATATTATATGTATCAGACGTAGTAATACTATGTAATGCGTACTACGATCCATTATTGGATGTCACATGCTAGGCCTGAGGCTGGCTCTGTGTCTGCCCAGTATGAAGTATATATCGGATCACGAGTAATAAGTCTATGTAATCGGAAAGTCATGACCTAGTCATACTTTCCCGATAGTTACAGCTTTTAAGAGTACTATTACCGTATCCTGCATGACCATCATCTCCATATGACTGAAGTGATACTCTCATCTTGACATCACATCTAATACATTACGATTCTCAGTAAACCCAGTACAGGCGTACACAGAACCTGTTAAAGCTCCGGACGACCAATACCAAAGCAAACTGATTTTCGCAAGTACTAGCAACGTAAGTCTCAAGTTAAAGATCACATACACCAACCCTGATTCGGATTCCCATAGACACATAGTCATACTACCAATGGGATTCCGAGGGGTCCATCCAGAGCAAACTGTTCCCGATCTAACGGCTAATAGAACCTCTTATCACACTTGCATAAGTATCTAGTATTTAAACATATGAGAACTATGCCGTTAAGCTTCCATAACGCGCACAAGTGTAATACTAGTCTATTCTGCATTATCGATGTCAAGTCTCGATAATACTACGACTAGAGATATTTAATAAATAACAGTTCGTGGATTCATACTGTCTCACATCTTATTAATCCGATTTAACCATATGGACTTTTAACATTAATAAATATCCAAGTAATCCAATTACAATAATGATAAAATAGCAATTTCCTATTGTCACATAATTAATTTGTACAAAAACATAATATTTTATTACAAATAGTGATGCTATGGGTCATAATTGTCCAACACAACGCGCTAAGCCAATTCTATGGATCTAATAACTACAAAACTATGTTCAGGCTCAATTGGCATGCTCTACGAGGCACACAAGTCTCTTTGACCAGTGACCGCCAAAGATCACCCAAAAACGACATCTCGAAACCTGAGATGTAAAACACACCAAATCAATACCACAAATGCCTATCCGGGGCCTACAACAACCACCCAATCACACTTCACAACCAAACCACAATCCCAAAACAACAATCCATAACTCAAACTGAAATCTCAATATAATTCAAATAATCCAAAACTGGTAAATAAATGCGTAAAAACACTATAAATACACAAAATTAGAGTTCGAGATTCATTGTTGCATTAAAGGGTCGAACCAATGCGTCGAGGACATCAAATAATTGATTTTTCCAGATCCCTTCATCGGAAAACGATCACCTCCGGCTACACCACCACCATTAAATGCTCTTCACAACCTGCTCTATCTTTCCACTAACTCTGATCATCGGAAAACTGCCATCACTAGCCGGATCTATCCTCTCCCTCACACACGTTTAGAAGAAAAATGAAGGGGAAAATGGCATTTTCACATTTTGTGAGAAAGAGAAGAGAGGGAAAAAAATTTATAAAAGGTTGGAAAATTTCAGTCAAGTCCCACAGGATTTGGTCAACTAAAAATTGAGTCAAACTCATGAAAATTAATCATTTAACCCATAAAATCAAAAATTCAAAATTTGACCAAAGTCTTTTAAGTAAAAGACTATAATGACCTTTACTAAAAAAAATTGGGGTCATTACAATTTGAAGGAGGGTTTTCAAGGTTTATTTAGTTAATCATTTGTGTTCTAATCGAAAGAAGACAAGAGATAAAAAATTGATTTGAGTTTTGTTTAACCTCTTATTTTTTAATAGGAAAAAAAATATAGTATATCTCATAATTGATCATTTATTATAGATTTAAGCAGTTTTTTTTTTAAAATAAAAAAAATAAAATTGAAGTTGTCTATATTCTCACTATCCCTAGTTCCGATCGCTGGAAAACAGCCGTCATCAACCGGATCTATCCTTTCCTCAATTATGGGGCCCGCCTACTGTGAGAGGGGTGACATATACACCCGGCACATGATATACCACCTCCTCCCTCACGCATGCCTAGAAGAAAAATGAAGGGGGAAAATGACATTTTCACTTTTTGTGAGAGTGAAGAGAGGGAAAAAAATTATAAAAGGTTGGAAAAGTTCAGTCAAGTCCCACGTGATTTGGTTAACAAAAAATTGAATCAAATTCATGAAAATTAATCATTCAACTCCTAAAGTCAAAAATTCAAAATTTGACCAAAATTTTTAAGTGAAAGACTATAATGACATTTAATAAAAAATTCGAGGTCATTACAGTTTCAATGAGGGTTTTCAAGGTTTATTTGGTTAATTATGTGTGTTCTAATCCAAAGAAGATATGAGAAAAAAAATTATTTTGAATTCTGCCTATCTTTTTTTTTAAAGTATATAGTATATTTCATAATCGATAATTTATTATAGATTTAAGCAGTTTTTTCAAAAAATAAAATATTTTTTTTTGAAATAAAAATAAAATAAAATTGAAATTGTCTAATCTCACTATTTATCAGTATACGACCATCTAATCACGATGTGATGGAAATGGTCTCGTAACAAATTTTCTATGACAAAATAGTATTGGTGGGAACCATACAATAGTCATGGTGATTTTCCTCTATAAAAGTCCTGCTAAGAAATGGTTTTGGTATCACACTTTCCTTTTTCAATTCTCTGTCCATGGCCAAGTTCTTTTCATTTCTCAGTACCCCTTCAATGGCTTCCTCCATGCTACTTCTTGGGCTGCTAATGGTTACCCTAGACATTACAAGTAAATATTTTTCTCAGGAAAATGATCCAAACCATCATTTTATTTGTCCAAATTAATCATGTTCTCCCTCTTATTTCAAAATTCATCAAACACCCATTTTATTTGTGTCTTTTTACTATTTTACCACTAAATCTTTTATTGTTTATTCATGACTTTTTACCACATCAAACTAAAGTTTTGATGGGTTTTTCTTTATTTTTTATTCAGAACAGGCTGTACTTGATATTTGTCCCATTCATTTTTAACCTCCATCAAGAGGTTCATTTAGGCAAGATTATAGACCGATTCTTGATCCTCTCATTCGTTTCCTCAACGAACACAGATCCCCGTTGCTTGTCAACTTGTACCCTTATTTCAGTATTGCTTCAAACCGTCAAATTTCACTTGATTTTGCCCTTTTTAGATCACAACAACCGGTAGTCTCAGATCCTCCGTTGAGCTACCGGAACCTCTTTGATGCCATTTTGGATGCTGTTTATGCTGCGTTGGGGAAAATCGGTGGTGGGTCGTTGGATATTGTGGTGTCGGAGAGTGGATGGCCGACGGCCGGTGGCGACGGAGCATTAACGAATGTGGATAATGCAAGAACTTATGTTAATAACATGATACAACATGTGAAGCAAGGCTCACCAAAGAAGCCTGGAAGGCCTATTGAAACTTACATATTTGCTATGTTTGATGAGGCTGACAAACGTGGAGATGAGATTGAGAGACATTGGGGACTTTTTTCTCCAAATAGGCAGCCTAAATACCCAGTTAATTTTAACTAAATAAAGCTGCTGAATTTCCAGCAGCTTAAAAAGTTTAGGTTAAAATAACTCAACCCTTTGCAGTAAATAATGGAATAAATTCTACCATGTCATGTACTATTAATAAATAAGAGTTTGTATCACCATGCATAATGCCAAATTTCATGAATAATGCCAATATATGGTTATTGTATTTATGTCATAACCTCTTTTGTTTTTACATAGTTTAATAATTTTTTACCTTAAAATATTAATATCAAATCCTTGAAGGATCCAGCTGCATGGTGGCATCCATTCCCACCCATCATTGCAAGCTTTCAAGACACTTGAAGTGGAAGTTTGAAAATGGTGCAAACTTCCAAACTACTTTAGGTGGAGCACTATTCATTTATTGAAAATGCGAGCCTACGTTTTACTATAAATACAAAGCTCATTTGTGAGCTTTAAGCATCCCAAATATAAAGCTTCAAATAAAGAAAGCTTTGAGAGTGTAGAGAAAGTGAAATTTTTTGTAAAATTTAAACACTTGTAAATTCTGTTCTTGTAGTAATAGAATTCGATTTTTCCTTCTAAACACTCTTTAGTGATCAGAGAATCATAACAAGTGGTATCGGTAACTTTAGTTATACATTGAGGTCGTAACCAAAGAACTGAACTCGGTTTGGAAAATTTGAGTTTCAGGAAAATTGTCAAAAATCAGTTTTGAGCATATCATCAGCTTTGTCACGTTGAGATGAGCATGGCAGTATTTTCTGGATATCAATCGGAGATCGGAGTAGCCCTCATGCGCCTTCTAGTAGACTGCCCACGCGCCGCACGCGCTCCAAAGGTTGAAGACGACACGCTTGTCAGCCACATCAGCAGATCTGGTACAATTAGCAGCACAATCATCTGCCACGTCAGCATTCTGGTACAGTCAGCAGCATGGACATGTGCCATATCAGCATTCTGGTACAGTCATCAGAACAGTCATCTGCCACGTAATCAAATCTGGTAGTCATCAGACATGTCACCTTTCCGATACAGTCATCCGGCGCGTCATTAATTCTGGTCCAGTCATCTGCCACGTCATTTGTGTTGGGGCAGATGTGGAACCGCTAGGGTCGGATCGGTGTCCCACGCAGGGGAAGTGTGTGTAACCTGTGGAAATCTAGCATTGGTATATTTTAAAATATTTTTATGTAAAATTACATTCCGTTTCGAGTCTATAGGACAAAACAAGGACCAAAACGGAGTTTGGAAAATCCAAAACGGAGAAAATGAAGTTTTAGTATGTTTCAGCTCAAAGCATAACGACGCGGGAGCTTGGGCATCGAGACGCTCCAAAGTGCGAGAGCTGAACGTCTCGGCGTCGCGACGCGAAAGGGTGGGAGTCGCAACGCTCCTAAGTCTGATGCTCGGTGTCACGACGCTGAGAGGTCAGAGTCGCGACGCTGCGTTAGGCAGTGGGCATACATGTTTCACCATCAACACATGTTATACAACTAGCATACATGTATTCTAATTACTTATATGCGTTTATTTGAATCAAAACACAAACCAATTTATAATCCCACCATGAAATGTCTCATTAACAATTCTAGTTCACCCAAAGGTGGTCAAGTGATTCTAGAATGGTAGCCATAGCTCTAAGCTTTAATCTAGAGTTTCAAACTCTTATTAATTGTTCCATGTCAAACATGAACATATTTGACCTAATTACAAGTATATTGTGTTTATACTTCCAAAACATCATAACATAATTTATTAGCCTTATTTCAACTTTAAGCTATGCAATCATGCATCCAATACATAATTTATCACTATATGTCTCACTAATGAAAAACATAGCTTAAAAAAGTACAAACTTACCTAGCAAGCTTGATGCAAAGATCCAATCTCCTTTTTTTTTGTTGAAATGGTTGGAGAACTTCTAAAGGTTTGCAAGCTAGACTCCAAGATCCAATATTGATTCCAATGCTAGCAAACTTCACCCAAGGATCCAATCTTGATTTCTCCTAAATGAAATGTTGTAGATGTAGCAACCACTTTCCTAGCGCAGCGGAAACACGCTAGGCACATTGGACTAGAAAATTTTTTCTTCCATTCTATCTTAAGGCCGAATCTGACCAGCTCCACCACTAAAGTTTTGCTACTGTTTTCAACCAAATTTCAGCCCCGGAACAGCCCCCAAATAGCCCCAAACAGCGGCACAAAACTTGACTATTTTGCACCCGAAATGCACCTAGCTCACTGCCCAAATTAGCCCCTATTTGCGTGAACAGCCCCTATTTTTCAGATATATTTTTCTAGTTAAAAACAGCCCCAACACATTCCTAAAACACCTCTAAAAGTTCCCAGAAAATATGGATTAAAAGAAATCAAACCGAGCCCCGACACACAACTTTTGTGAGCGGCAGTGAGCAAAGTATGTTTGTAGAAGGAGATTACGATTTTTGTTCGACACCAAAAGGTCTTCCGAACTATATCTCATCACCAATAGAAAATAGAGTGAGCTAAAAAAAAAAAACAAATCCCTAAATCTTTTAGAGATTAAAATCGCAC
>SKCR01046223.1:0-66261 GCA_019454045.1 Zanthoxylum bungeanum | reverse complement strand
TTCCAGATTTAATTTTCTCTTCATCGTCGAATTAATCCCAGGTTAATAAAGTGCGAGTCATACATCACGGTGAATCTTCGAGAAGCGACCTATGAGATCCCCGGATATGTTGGCAGTAAATATGGTCGTCGGACTATCCGAACACGTAAGTACCTCGTACTACGTTTGTACCGATTTACAAGACAAGGTTGGCTTCTAGCAAAGCGCAATGCCTACCCAATTATCCAGAAACATCCTTATAGGAATATTAGATCTATATCAAGCGTAGTATACCGTAGTATTGTTTATGTCGATCCAGCATCGGATGATCACGTGCAAGCCTGGGGCTGGATTGTGTCTGCCCCGTAGGAAGCACATATAAGATGTCTGGCAACTAGTCTCTATAATTGTTATACATGACGAAGTCATAATATCCCGATAGCTCGAGCATTAAGAGAACGAGTTCCGTATCCTATGTGACCATCATCTCCATATGACTGGAGTGATAGTTCCGTCTCAACATCATACCCAACACACTACGATTCTCAATATACCCAGCATTGGCGTACACAGAACCTGTTAAAGCCCTGGACGACCTCAACCAAAGTATATTGATTGTCGTAAGTATTAACGGTGCAAGTCTCAGGTTAAGACCAAATACAACTACCCTGATTGCAGACTCCCACGACACATAGTCATACTACCAATGGGATTCCGCATGGGTCTATCCAGAGCGAAGATGTTTCCCGTACCATCGGTAAAACACAACCTCCTATTACACTTGCATGAGTATCCTATACCCAAATATATGAGAACTATGTTGTTGTGCCCTCACAAATGTGCACAAGTGTAATACTAGTCTTTTACGTATTTATCGATGTCCAATCTCGATAATACTCTGACTAGGGATATTTAATGATTTATCCTTCGTGAACTGATACTGTCTCAATCATTCTCAGTCCAGGAACAAATCACAAGGACCTCATATCATTTATATATCTCGGTGATCTAATCACAAATGATAATAGTGCAATCTCTTTTGTCATATAGTTAATTTGTACAACAACACCGTGATCTGTACAAATAATGACGCTATAGGTCATAATTATCCAACAATCTCCCACTTGGCCTATAGCCAGTCACTCGAGTGCTTGACACCCGAACTATGTACGGTTGGCTCAACAAACTGGAGAAAAGGTTTTTTCATCAGCCGATTTGCATGATTATCATCTGATGCGATTTATTCGATCATCACATCGCCGCGATGTATGATCCAAACGAATCAGATGAATATCGAAGTATGTATCTGGATCGTTGATGAGACCATTAATTCTTTAGCATGTTCTGACACCTAGCTCAGCTGCTAACATGACTATATCTAATCTAATTAGATTTATTATCGACCCAAATGGCTTCTATTGCTGCCTCAGCTGCAGCAATAACCCGCATTTGTTGTTTAATCGGTAACAGTATCTTGCTTGGAAAATTTCCAGCTCACTGTACGGTTATACTATTGTATAGTACTGTTGTTACGACTTATAATCGTTATCATGAAAGCCAATCTTTCACTGATTATATTATGGGAATATCTTTCCAAGAAATGATATATCATCTTTACTCAGGACATTCACTATCAGTGCGCTCCCACTAACCTCTTTATATACACAAGAATTATTTTCATTTTGAATTAAATCATAAACTATTATGATTACATCAAAACGACAATTCCAAGAACCTAATGCTTGCTTCAATCCAAACATGGATCGAATAACCTGCGAACCTAGTTTGCTTGTTATGGTTCGACAAAACCGTCAGGATGTTGTAAACATCCTCCGAAAGATTTCCGTTAAGGAAAGCGATTTTGGCATTCAGCTGGCACATTTCATGAATGAAACATGCAGCATTAGCAAGCATTATCCAAATGGATTTACCATGGCAACAGGTAAAATGTTTTGTCGCAATCAACACAATGTTGATAACTATACCTTTTCGCTACAAGCCTAGTAGTACGATGGTATGTTGCCATCCATGTATGTCTTCCTTAAAGACTTATTTAGTACCAATAGGCAATGCCTTACGGTACATCAACTAAGGTCTAAACATAGTTGGTATACGTGGAATCCACTTCGGACTTTATGGCACTTTGCCATAATAGGGAGTCGATATATTGTATCACTTCCTTTTACGTAGTCAGTTGGTATACCTCAATAAGATGGACATCTTTATGAGGTTAGATCAGAAACCCATACCGCATGTTATTTTCTAACTCTTTCTCCGACCTACGCGGTTCTTATGTATTTGAAGATTATTGGTAATAGTCTCATCCTTGATGAACTATTTATGTTCCATTAAGATTCGGTGCCTTGAACAGTATTACTCCGATTTTCATCGAGTTTTACTATCGTCCCACTTACCACTGCATATTGGTATTCCTCTTAGGAAAACTGCATGGTGAGCAACAATCTAATTGTTCTCTCGTGAGTTGTATAAGTACAATACTTATGGTATCCCTAGGATAACCTACAATTGGCACTTATCCAATTTGGGTTTTAGTTTGGTATCATCCAACATATACCTAGCATACCCAAATATTCAGGAATTAGAAACCTCGTTTCTTTCCTGTTCATATCTAATATGATATCTATCAAACAGATATTATGGAACCTTATTCAAAATAAGTTCTTGCACTGGTTAAAGCTTATCCATTGAAGGAAATGGTAGCTCAGAGTGACTCGTGATTAACCTGATCATGTTAACAAAATTCGGTTTCTCATTTTGGATACACCGTCAAACTGACGTGTTCCGGGAGGAGTCCTCATTGAAAGAATAATATAGTCTTTCAAGTATACGAGAAACTCATTGCTTAAGTATTTTCATCATGGTCAAACCGTGATGGTTTAATACTTTAGCCGATCTGTTTTCAAAGAGAACACATAACCATAACGCGATGCCACATCCTTATAGGTCATGAAATATTCATATCCACATCTACACTAGTTAGACATGGCCCATTGCTTCACTATGAACTAGGGCTAACAGATCGGTGGCACTGGCACTTTTACCAAGTAAATAGTGTTTTAGGCACTTTGCCCAATAAACTAGATTCGTAGACTTTATTTGAATAGAATCAAATTAGTCTTAGTACCCACTCTTCGAAAGTGTGGATATACGATACTTGTTTAATAGTGTCCCTGACAACAATGCCACAATTAGTTTCTTAACTGATCAAATCAGTTTGAGCTATTTATTGGTCATGTTATATATTTGAGATATTATTTATATTCAAAATATAAATTATGTTATTCACATCTAATGTGTTTATCTTAATATCATCTTTATAAAATAAAACACTTTAGTGTTCTAGAATATAAAGGTTCACCCGCAGCGAGTCAAACACTGATATAAAGATAATGTATCTAGTCAAACTAGTTACATTATAACAGTTTCCTAATTTAAGCACATACCGTAAGGTAGTTCCTAAATTCAGGTATCTACGGTTAAAACAGTGACTTTCGTTCTGTTTTCAATTATCAGAGTAATCTCATCGAAGTCAGTATCCTGCTCATAGCAGATTCTGAACATCAGTACATATATTTTATGTACCACACTAAGTATCTAAAATCTAATTTTAATACTAGCTGTGAACATAATATGACAATCATTTTTGAAGTCACAGCCTTGCTCGTCTTCAATTCCTTCTTGGGATATGTCCTTTTATCTTCCTAGAAGATTATAATGATTTTGCCTTTGCCCTTTTTCATATTCCAGAAGCCTTTGGCCAAGCCTCGGGTTTCTAGAATATCGAAGTAAGGTGCGCATTGCGCTACTTGCCTTATTGCAAAATTTGACTTTGTCTCATTGAGATTAGTCATTAATTCTCCAAGAATTATTTATTGCAATTTAGTATTTCAAAGATCTAATCTAGATCCATGAAAATCCTTCAATTCATTATCATACTTTAAAGATCTAATCCTTAGTTCTGATTCAGAAATTAAGGAGTCTATTGACAAGTATAATGGATTAAGCATAAAGTTATCATTACATGAATATTCCAATATCATGTTCATTTTTTGCTTAATCCTTGCTTAGGCTTAATATATTATTTTATCAAATAAAATAACTTATTATTTTCCAGGACCTTCCTGAAATTATTCCCAATTTGAAAATTAAAGTCGTTTAAATACATTTTCACCCAGGATTATGTTTTAAACACTAATGTTTCAATTTATCTTGATTCTAATAGTCCAACTATTTAATCAATGATTTGTGGTACTATGTATTATATTGATTATTATAGTCCAACTATACAATCAAATATAATTTAAATCAATTAACCTCAATTACATTGATTACTATAATCCAATTATAAAATCAACTGTAAATTGAAATTAATTAATTCAAATATATTGATTACTATAATCCAATTATATAATCAACTATAATACAGTCCAACTGTTTATTAAAACAACAATTTAAATATTAGTCCAACTAACATTTAATTTAACGACGAAATAATTTGAATAAGCGCATATGGCGAGTAATTGAACGAGTATTGCAAATTCAATTCTTGCCTCCCTCTATTTTTCGGCGAGCCTCTAACCCTCTGTCGAGTACTCGGGAAACCGTGTTTCCTAGGGGCTAGGATCCCGTTAAATATCACACAATCTTGACTTTGGCCAACAAATTGTATGATAATTAACTAGGTAGATCTCTAAGATCAATTGGATCCAATCCAATTCCAAGATCCGGTAGGGGGACGTCCAAGTCCGAAACATATATCTTATATATGCCAATACATCCAATGTATTACCTAACCTTTTTCCTCTGAATCAACTAAGCCTTGGCTTTGGCACAACAAACTTAGTGATCCCAATTAAGCGCGACCCATTGACCATGGAAAACTTCGTAATCAATGTCGATGGACAAGAAGTGGTCTTGACTTTGGCCAACAAACCACAACTTGGACAAGACACCAATATGGAACAAAGCCTTCGTGATTCAAACACATCTTCGACAGACAAAGGCCTTGACTTTGGCCAACAAACCAATGCCGTCTCGGATCTTGAGTGAGAATCACTCAATGGAAGGAAAAACGCTTAATATTATTTGAGGGTTTTTCGCGTTCAAATTGGCAACCAATTTATTATCTTTGTTAAGGTCTCATCATCATACACCCTTAAACATGCATTCTAAACACATAAAAAAGCGCATATGAAAAATAATAATGATATGTTGATGGATACTTTACATTGATCCTAGATCAAATCTCTATTTCTCTCTCCCGCTAGCACAAGTATTTACTTCTACCCGTTACACTACACTTCTAAAGAAACCTCATTTACATTGAGGAGAATAGGTGAGAAGAGAATACAAAGAGTATAGAGGTGATAAGGCTGGACACGCAGGTCCAATTAATAAATCAAATTTATTACAATTTCCAAAATTGTCCAACCCGACTAATATCAATCCGATATACATTATTCATGCATCGCAACCATGTATTCACACAAGCATGTTATCAATCAATCTAATCCAATTAATTAATCTGATAATTAGTGATCATCCAATGTTCAAACAACGATTTGATTTTTGCTCGAGTCAAACTCGTTTTTGCGAATAAGTACTCAAAGTACGAATTCTTGAATTAAATAAATTACATAATTAAATCCAATTTAATACACATTTAATTCTAATTCACTATTTAATTCCAAATTAAATATTACACTTTTATTAACAAACCTTTACGACTTAAATTCGAAATTTAATCGCAACGGGTCTCAAAGCCCGATTAACATCTAATGTTTATTTAATTAAAGTCCGATGGGCTTTTAATTAATTCTTTAAGGCGTGGACTTTTAGTCAACTCGGGTCAAACCCAATAACCAAAATCAAATCCGGGAGTTACCCCATAAGCCCAGAAATCAATCTTGGCCCATTAGGCCCAATTAAATAATTAAGGTCCATTAGGTCATAATTGGACTTTTTGGATGCGGTTTTGGGCCCAATTGGATCCAACCAAATTGGCCTAAACCTAACTTGGTACAACCAAGCCCAAAAGCCCAATTACAACCTATTAATTAACTTATAAAATTCCAAATTCCACAATTAATTAACCTAAGTGTAATACACAATTAATTACCCAATTAACATTTCTAAAATATCAATTAGCCTAATTAATCATGCACTTTAACAACACATAGTGTCCAACACAATTTTAATCAAAATCAAACCCAATTTTACATGCTTAAAGTCTCGGCAATTAGGGGTTTTTCCAATCCGATTCGGTTTCAATCCAATTGAATCCACAATCATCATTTCCCAAATCAATTCAACTCATCCAATGAATTAAATAAAAAAATCACCATGAATATCAAATACTCAATATTTTTCGGCCAAGCCTTTAATTTGGGGAAATTTGTTCAATTCAAAATTCAATACAATTAAACCTCAAATTAACATTGCCCTATTGTTTTAAGTCATCCAATGATCAAATAAACAAAAATTACCAAGACATTAGGGTTCTAAAAATTTCGGCCATGCCCAAAAATTTAGGGAAAAATGGATCCAATCCAATTTCATGAAATTCATCATGCACAACTTCAATTAATCAACATACAACCATACTTAATCAATCAATTTAACCAAATCATGCTTCAATTGATTTTACCCAATTTCAAACCCTAACGTTTTCATGCTTGATCAAAGCTCATAGATACCATTGTTGGTTTCTAGATTACGTCCCAAGATCATGAAATCAAGATGAAAAAACGCATGAATACAATCATGGAGGCGCGGAATATACTAACAATGAACGGATTTTATGACGCGAAGAACAAGCCACTTCTTCCTCCTTGTTGAAGCTCGGCAGTGGCCTCATTGAACTTCTGTGGTGCTCAGTTTTGGGTTGTGAAACTCCTCCAAGATTCGGCCATGGGAGACACTATGGAAGCTCCAAGCTTCAAGCTCCAAAATGATTCGAAGCTCAATAGTTCACTGCTCTATCACCTTAGGAAGACTCATGGTGTGTGCTAGCACTTGTTTTTTGCAACAAAAATCGTTTCTTGCTTCTCTTTTAATTCGGCAGAACCAGAAATTTTTGAGAGGAAATCGGCTCCAAGCCGTGTGCAAGAAGAAGAGGGAAAAGAGAAAAACGTGAAATGGTGGAGTGAGAAAAATAAATGAAATGTTTATATATATATTTTTATTTGATTTTCCAAAAATGAAATAACAAATACACAAACCATTTTCCATTTACCAAAAAGTCAAAAAGCAAAAGCCCATTAATGCCTTTTTCAACTACCACATCAATCAATCAATCAAATTGTCACATCACTCAAAGTGACATGTGATTTGACGCTTGATGTGACTAGCGATTTGACGCTTGATTAGACTTGCGTGCCGCATTCGAATTCGAAATGCGAATGCGCTCGCAAATAATCCCGGGTTCGGGTCCGCTAATTCCAAATTAACAAATTTTCCATCGTGACGTAATTAAACAATTACGCCTAGCGAAATCACTATTCACGTCGCTAACGAATTAATTCTAAATTAATTCGTTCGCCCGATTTAAAATCTAATTTTAATTCCGCGTCAAAATCCAATCTCATATAATATATCAAATATATTATTTTGTCGATTAATTCCAAATTAATCGTTCTCTCTCTTTAATTAATATTTTATCCCAGATAAAATATCTCCGTAATTAATCCCAGATTAATTTTCTCTCTCATCTAATTAATCCCAGATTAATAAAGTGCGAGTCATACATCATCGGTGAATCTTCGGGAAGCGACCCATGAGATCCCCGGATATGTTGGCAGTAAATACGGTCGTCGGACTATCCAAACACGTAAGTACCTCGTACTACGTTTGTACCGATTTACTAGACAAGGTTGGCTTCTAGCAAAGCGCCATGCCTACACAATTCTCCAGAAACATCCTTATAGGAATATTAGATCTATATCAAGCGTAGTATATCGTAGTATTGTGTATGTCGATCCAGCATCGGATGATCACGTGCAAGGCCTGGGGCTGGAATTGTGTCTACCCCGTATGAAGCACATATCGGATGTCTGGTAACTAGTCTCTATAATCGGATATACATGACCAAGTCATAATATCCCGATAGCTCGAGCATTTAAGAGAACGAGTTCCGTATCCTTTGTGACCATCATCTCCATATGACATGAGTGATACTTCCGTCTTAACATCACACCCAACACACTACGATTCTCAATATACCCAGCATTGGCGTACACAGAACCTGTTAAAGCCCTGGACGACCTCAACCAAAGTATATTGATTGTCGTAAGTATTAACGGTGCAAGTCTCAGGTTAAGACCAAATACACATACCCTGATTGCAGACTCCCATAGATATATAGTCATACTACCAATGTGATTCCGCATGGGTCTATTGAGAGCGAAGCTGTTTCCCGTACCATCGATAAAACACAACCTTCTATTACACTTGCATGAGTATTCTATACCCAATATATGAGAACTATGTTGTTGTGCCCTCACAAACGTGCACAAGTGTAATACTAGTCTTTTACGTATTTATCGATGTCCAATCTCGATAATACTCTGACTAGGGATATTAATGATTTATCCTTCTTGGACTGATAATGTCTCATATCATTCTCAGTCCAGGAACAAATCACAAGGACCTCATATCATTTATATATCTCGGTGATCTAATCACAAATGATAAGAGTGCAATCACCTTTGTCATATAGTTAATTTGTACAAAAACACCATGATCTGTACAAATAGTGACGCTATGGGTCATAATTGTCGAACAGTTCCAGGTCCAGGCCTTGCATGTGACATCTGATGCTGGATCGAAATACGCAATACTACGTATACTATGCCTGATATAGATCACATATTCCAGTAAGAATATTTCTTGAGAATTGGGTAGGCATGATGCTTTGCTATAAGCCAACCATGTCTTGTAAATCGGTATAAACGTAGTACTAAGTACGTATGTGTTCAGATAGTCCGACAACCGGATTTACTGCCAACATATCCGGGGATCTCATGGGTCGCTTCCCGAAGATTCACCGATGATGTATGACTCGCACTTTATTAATCTGGGATTAATATGATGAGAGAGAAATTTAATCTGGGATTAATTACGGATCTATTTTATCTGGGATAAAATATTATTTAAGAGAGAGAACGATTAATTTGGAGTTAATCAATAAATAATATATTCGATATATTATACGAAATTATATTTCGACGCGGAATTAAAATTAGATTTTAATTCGGGCGAACGAGTTAATTTGGAATTAATTCGTTAGAAACATGAATAGTAATTTTGCTAGGCAAAGTTATTTAATTAAATTAGATTAAATTTCGTCGCAACAGAAAATTCGTTAATTTGGAATTAGCGAACCCGAGCCCGGGAGTGTTTGTGGGCGCACTCGCATTTCGAATTCATGTGTGGCCCACTTGTCACATCAAGCGTCAAATCACTAGTCAATCAATTGATGTGATGTCTAGTCACTTTGAGTGATTTGACAACTTGTTATTGTGATTGATGGTGGTTGTTGAAAAGATTTAATGCTTATACCTTTTGACTTTTGGAAATTCAAAATATGGTATATGTTTAATTGATTTTTGGAATTCAATTAATCCAACACATTTTTCTCTCTCAATTTCTTCTCCTCTCTTTCACGGTCTTGGACCACTTCTTCTTCTCCATTTTCTGTCAAAAGCCGAGAATATACAAGTAGAAGCCATGGTGATTTTTGTGGTAAAAATCATCAAGAGCTAGCACTCCAAAGATGACATACAAAGGTGATAGGGAACCGCACCCGTGAGCATGGAATCACAACACAAAGCTTGGAGCTTGATGGCGGTGATGGCCGAATTTGAGGAGGACAAAAACCAGTAAATGCCGAGAGTTCAAGGAGCTTCAAAGGGCATAAAAAGTTTTCATTGTTCCTCGCATTGCACAACCGATCAATGTAAGTATTCTGTAACTTCTTTGAGTATTCGCACACGAGTTTCATTGCTTGAATTTATCCTTGGGACCTTAGAGAAACTGAACAAAAATAAATCAAGCAGTGGCACACAGAAAGTAAATAACGGAATAATAAAAGAGATGCGACCAATGACGACATCTATATGGGACCTCGTATGCCCGATTGAACGTATTTCACATTCAATCAAGTATACTTCGTCCGTCGCGGAAAAACATCATGGTAAAGGAAGCCTTTAGGCATTTCCCTAAAATAGAGGACCTTTAATCCAACGTAATTGGCCCATGCACACTAAATAGTAATGCATAAATAAATCAAGTAATGGCACGCAGAAAGTTAATAATGGAGTAATAAAAGAGATGCGACCAAGGCCGACATCTATATGGGACCCCGTATGCCCGATTGAACATATTTCACATTCAATCAAGTATACTTCGTCCGGCGTGGAAAAACATCATGGTAAATGTAGCGTTTAGGCATTTCCCTCAAATTGAGGACCTTTAATCAAGCGTAATTAAGCCCATGCGCACTAAATAGCAATACATAAATAAATAAATGAAATAACGTACAGAAAGTAAATAACGGAATAACAAACACAAACAATAAAAGTAAATTAAATGCGAAATAATAAAATAACAATAAAGGCGAATAACTAAATTAAAAGATAAATAACACGAAATAAATGCGGAATAATAAAAGTGCGACCAAAGAATTTGTTCGTTTTCAATGTGAGGCTTCGCATACCCGGTTGGACGTATTTCACGTCGAACCGGGCATGCCGCGTCGAAACAAAAAAAAATACATTAAAGGGTGCCCTCAGGTTCTACCTCTTAAGTCGATTCTCAGGAGTGCGTTAGGACGTCACCGGAAGGGTTAATGCTTCTCTGTTTTTCTGATTCATTGATTCAATGCTTTTTTTCTCGATGTTTTCCCTATTTTTTCTACTGCTTCGGGACTCGGATTAGGGTTTATTTTTGGTGATATAGGGCTGCCGTTTTGGGATTATTTTTGTGGTGTATTGCAGTAGTTTATGGGGCTGATTTTCAGGAATGGATGGGGCTATTTTAGTGTCGATTTGGGACTATTTTTTGGACTCGGCTGAGGGCAGTCTGTGGATTTGTTGGTGTCGGTGATGGGGTTAATTGGCGGATTTGTTTTGGTTCCTGAAAGACTGTGGTCTTTTGTTTTTGGGCTACGTGGAGGGCTATGTGTTTGTTAGTGGCTTCGTGGTGTCTGTGTTGAGTGAGGGGCAGTTAGGTTGTTTGAATGTGTGGGGATGGTCTGTGAGTCTTTGGTTTGGTGGCTTATAAGGGGCTGGTTCACGTTGATTGTCATTGGGTGTGTTTGTCAGGCGAGAGAGAGACATGTGTGTGCGTTTAATGAGATGTGTGAGTGGAGTCAGTTGTTTGTCTAATCAGTGGGGGGTTGTTAATTTTTTTATGTTCAGTCTTATGTGTCTTTGTGTGCCGTGAAAGTATAAGTCTTTGTTTTTGTGTGTTTTACGTGAAGAATCAAAGAGAAAAGAGTTAAGAGAGAGGCGAGACTGTGTTATGGTTTATTTGTTTATTTTGGCCGAGAGTGAGAATGTGTGAGTGAGAGGTTGTCGTGTATGTTTTGTGATAGAGAGAGAAGAAGGACGTGTTGGGTTTATTTTTCTTTTTTCTAGAGAGAGGGACGAGATAGATGAGTTTAGGGTTTATTATTTTTGTGAGGTGCCGAGAGTTCAATGAGAGAAGCTTAGGGTTTTTCTTGGCTTGAGAGAGAGAGAGGTGTTTACGGTTAATATTTTTTTGTGAATGCCGTGAATGAGAGGTGAGAGGATTAGGCCGAAGAATAAGAATTAGGGTTGGTGCATGGCTCCTTTTATAATAGTGTGCTAGGGTTTCTTATGTCCATGGGTTTTCAAAAGGAAATAAATCAAGTAATAAATGGTTGTATTAAATTAATTTTTTTAAGGAATGAATATTGTGTTTTTTGTGGGGATTAGATTCTAAATATTTTTAAGTAGGAAGGGGATTTGTGAGGGATTTGCATGTGTTAAATGTGATTTGAATATTTTGGATTGGGCTTGGGTTTGTGGGTCTTGATGTGGGCGTGTGGCTTCGGTGTATGGGCTTTGGGCCGAGGCTAACGTTTAAAACAGAGATCAATCGAGCAAACCCGAGGCTAAATAAATGAATTAAATTTGATGATTTTTTTATTTTTGAATTTTTCCTTCCGACGTACGTTTCATATGACTTCCGCAACTTATCGGGTAGTGCCTCCATACGAGGCTCATCATTGGGCTTTATACAGAAATGCAGTGTCTACAATCGCCCCCACTTTGATGGGGCTTGTGCAGTGTATGACAGTGACAACCCTATCAATGTTTTGCATGAATTTTTACTTACCTGGTTTGTCGGCTATCGTACTTAACTGCTGCTTTGTGAGATGCTACGAACTGAGTTGATGTAAGATGATGGTTCATTTCTGAACCATTACTGATGTGAGGGGATGGTTCATTTCGGAACCGTTACTGTTGTGAGATGGTGGTCCATTTCTGAACCGTTACTGATGTGAGATGGTGGTTCATTTCTGAATCGTTACTGATGTAAGGTGGTTCATTTCCTAACTGTTACTAGTGAGAGATGGTTCATTTCCGAACCGTTACTGATGAGAGATTGTTCATTTCCAAACTGTTACTGATGTGAGGTGGTTCATTTACGAATCGTTACTGATGAGAGATGGTTAATTTCCAAACCGTTACTTGTTGAGATGGTGGTCCATTTCTAAACCGTTACTTGATGAGAGATGGTTTATTTCCGAACCGTTACTCATTGAGATGGTGGTCCATTTCCAAACCGTTACTTGATAAGAGATGGTTCATTTTTGAATCGTTACTTGAGTTGAGATGGTTCATTTTTGAACCGTTCATGATTCGCTCGTCCTTGCAACTTTTTCCCCTTTTTCTTCAAAAAACCTGCGAAAATAAAATAAAAGTTGTGTGTATGTGATGTGTATGCATGTATGCATGGATGCATTTCCTACTCCGATAGGTTAAGCCTTCCTTGTGCTTCTTTGGCGCCCTTCGCCAATTAATATCTTTGGTCGCCCCCTAGGTCTGCATACAATTTTCTTCTGCCAATTCTCCTATGGTAATCGCTAAGTTATTTTGGTCTCATGGCTCATGATCTTCTTGTATCCCTTTGTCTTGCAGGTTCGTCCTGATATTTTGCCTAAGCTGTCCCCCTAATATTTACACATATTATCGTCCTCAAAGGATGCCCAGTAATGAAACCAGAGAACCTTCAAAACACTCAATGCAACTCAAATCCAAGTCTTTGAATAAATGATCTAAGCTAGACTCAAAGTGTGTGTGTGTAAAGGTCCATTTACAACTTAATTCCTAGGTAAGCCAACTCAAATGATTTCGTTTAAAAATTGGGATCGACTGGTGAAACCAACCTAGATGTTTCAATTATTCTCTACAATTGCTTTTATGTGTTCAATATGGTATGATATTTTTTCTTTGCCATTTTTTTTTCAACGCACCTACCTTTTAAGGTAGCATTTCTCTCATGGTGGTCCGAATACTCACCCAATTGTAGCTTCACGCTTATCGGTTGTAGGTGTTTTATTTATTTATTATTTATTTTTTTGTTTAGAGACTTTTCTTTTATTTTCAACCATACCACACATAATAACACAAGCAAATCATGATAGACATCTAAGCAAAAAGTCATTCATCGACCTGCAATTTCTTCAACTAGTCACATTGCCGACTACTCAGGTTTTCACTGCTAAGAACCCATAACGAAGTGCTTACGAGTCAAACATAGATCAATTACTAAAATTATCAGATAAAATCACATGAAGAACTTATTGTTTCTAAGATTTCACCCTAAAGCAAACGATTTCATCATTGGACTTATGCCTAACTATTAAGGACTAAAACCAAACAAATTTTTCCCTTTTTTTTCTCTTTTTTGTTCTTTTTTTTTTGTTCTTTTTTTTTTGTTTCTCGGCTTCCCCTTCCCCGACATCTATGTTTGCTAAACTCTTCTTGACAAATATTCTTTCTTCTATAACCCAACGGATATCTATGATGGCTTTTAAGACACAGGGTTAACATGATGCGTGTATGCATCAGATTCATGAGATGTAAGTGTTTATCAAAACAACATATATCATTCTGACCTTATTCCTCTTACACTCGTGGTAAGTCCATTTTTGTCCTAGGTATGACTTATTTTATGTACCAAAGTTGGGTAGCTTCTATAGGTCATACAGCTATGGTTCGCATGTGGGTTTATAGGGGTATAGATAAAGGCTCCCGTCGGTGAAGGGTTGCCCATAACTAGGTCTCCCCACTCAAGGATTCAAGCGACCAAGTGAGCGCAACTTTTTTATACCCTAAGATACGTTCCAACGAGCGATGATGCCATATAACAATCTGCCGCCTCAGGCGAAAATGACTTCACGATATATGATGCCATCAAGGTAGGAAAGGGTATGCAAAATATATGAGACAAGGTTAACTAAAACGAAAATCGTAAACATTCCAAGACATTATTTCGGGGCCGATTCTCTATCCCCAGTGGAATCGCCTGACAGTAGACATGGTACAGAGGTACGACGATGCTGTCCAGGCTCTCGGCCCAATTGAGAGTACTGAGTTGTCCGTGGTGGATTAAACCGGAGAATAAATGGAGTTGCCACCCAGTGTGAACTGGGAAATGATTTAAGGCCGCACTCACCCCTCGCAAGGGAAGACCTCAAACCGTTGGGTTCGGAATGGTCCCTTACTTATGCCAATTGTAATGAAATGATTTATGTCATAATATAACCAAGTCTTATGCAATACATGCAAGATAATTTAATCAACACACAAGTTTGCACACCCATAAACGTAAATAAAAATGAAGGCAAATACATAATTCCGTAAACATATTAAACAAAGAAGTGCGAAAATGTAAATAAATAATAACAGTAAAAGCTTTAATAATAAAGAGAAATGATTAAGTACGTAATGTAAAAGAAATGACGAAAGAGGCAAACATGCATAAAATATAATAAAAAGAAGATTGTTCACAGTATGTGCATTCGTGTAGCGTTCGAAAATGCGTTCGAACGGTACAGGATATGATGCATGGTAATACAAAATGCATGCGTTCGAGTATCGTTCAGAAACACGTTCGAACGAAGATTACCAAAGTGGTATCTAAAATGACATAAACACGTGCGTGATTGTTTCTCAAGCGGTACGTGGAGTTGTATCCCAAGTACAGACCGTACTACTGTCCATTCGGATTCGGCTACGAAATTTATGTCTGGGTTTCCATCCGATATACCCCGAAAGGCAACACTTCAGCTTTGACATAATGCATAAATAAATAAAGAAACAATGAGAAACGAATAATGAAATGATAAAAGAGATGCGACCAAGAGATTTGGCCGACATCTATATGGGACCTCGTATACCCGATTGGACATATTTCACATCCAACCAAGCGTATCTTGTTCGGTGCGGCAAAATATCGGGTTAAAGGCTGCCCTTTAAGCATTTCCCTCAAATGGAGGACCTTTAGTCCAACGTACTTACCCATGCGCACTTGATAGCAATGTATAAGTAAATCAAGAATAACACGCAGAAATTAAATAACGAAATAATAAAAGAGATGCGACCAAGGCCGACATCTATATCGGACCTCATATGCCCGATTGAACGTATTTCACAATCAATCAAGTATACATCGTCCGGTGCGGCAAAACATCATGGTAAAGGTAGCCTTTAAGCATTTCCCTCAAATGGAGGACCTTTAATCCAACGTAATTACCCCATGTGCACTAAATAGTAATGCATAAATAAATCAAGCAATGGCACACAGAAAGTAAATAACGGAATAATAAAAGAGATGCGACCAAGGCTGACATCTATATGGGACCTCGTATGCCCGATTGAACATATTTCACATTCAATCAAGTATACTTCATCCGGCGCGGCAAAACATCGTGGTAAAGGTAGCCTTTAGGCATTTCCCTCAAATGGAGGACCTTTAATCCAACGTAACTAGCCCATGCACACTAAATAGTAATGCATAAATAAATCACGCAATGGCACGCTGAAAGTAAATAACAGAATAATAAAAAAGATGAGACCAAAGCCGACATCTATATGGGACCTCGTATGCCTGATTGAACGTATTTCACATTCAATCAAGTATACTTAGTCCGGGGCGGCAAAACATCTTGGTAAAGGTAGCCTTTAGGCATTTCCCTCAAATGGAGGATGTTTAATCCAGCGTAATTAAGCTCATGTGCACTAAATAGCAATAAATAAATAAAAGAACACACAGAAAGTAAATAACCGAATAAAAAACACAAACAATAAAATTAAATTAAATGCGAAATAATAAAATAATAATAAAGGCGAATAACTAAATGAAAAGATAAATAACACGAAATAAATGCAGGAATAATAAAAGTGTGACCAAAGAATTTGTCTGTTTTCGATGTGAGGCTTCGCATACCCGGTTGGACGTATTTCACGTCTAACCAGGCATGCCGCGCCGAAATGACAAAATAAAATATATTAAAGGGTGCCCTTAGGTTTTACCTCTTAAGTCGCTTCTCGGGAGTGCGTTAGGACGTCGCCGGAAGGGTTAACGCTTCGCTGTTTTTCTGATTCACTGATTCAATGTTTTTTTTACTTGCTATTTTCCCTATTTTTGCTGCTGCTTTGGGACTCGATTTAGTGTTTATTTTTGGTGATATAGGGCTACCATTTTGGGAATATTTTTCTGGCGTATTCCAGTAGTTCAGGGGGCTGATTTTTGGGACTGCAGGGGGCTATTTTAGTGTCGATTTGGGACATTTTTTTGGACTCGTGTGAGGGCAGTTTGTGGATTTGTTGGTGTTGGTGATGGGGTTAATTGGCGGATTTATTTTGGTTCGTGAAAGACCGTGGTCTTTTGTTTATGGGCTACGTGGATGGATGTGTGTTTGTTAGTGGCTTCATGGTGTCTGTGTGTTGAGTGAGGGGCAGTTAGGTTTCTTGAGTGTGTGGTGATGGTTTTTGAGTCTTTGGTTTCGTAGCTGCTAAGGGGCTGGTTCACGTTGATTGTTGCTGAGTGTGTTTGTCATGCGAGAGAGAGACAAGTGTGTGCGTTTAATGAGAGGTGTGAGTGGAGTCAGTTGTTTGTCTAATAGGTGGAGGGTTGTTTTTGTTTGTGTTCGGTCTTGTGTGTCTTTGTGTGCCGTGAAAGTACAAGTCTTTGTTTTTGTGTGTTTTACGTGAAGAATCAAAGAGAAAAGAGTTAAGAGAGTCGCGAGACTGTGTTAGGGTTTATTTGTTTGTTTTGGCCGAGAGAGAGAATGTGTGAGTGAGAGGCTGCCATATATGTTTTGTGATAGAGAGAGAAGAATGACGTGTGGGGTTTATTTTTCTAGGTTCCAGAGAGAGGGGCGAGAGATATGAGTTTTGGGTTTATTATTTTGGTGAGATGCCGAGAGTTCAATGAGAGAAGCTTATGGTTTTTCTTGGCGTGATAGAGAGAGAGGTGTTTAGGGTTTATATTTTTTTGTGAATGCGGTGAATGAGAGGTGAGAGGATTAGGCCGAAAAAGAAGAAGTAGGGTTGGTGCATGGCTCATTTTATAATAGTGTGGTAGGGTTTCTCATGTGCATGGGTTTTCAAAAGGAAATAAATCAAGCAATAAATGGGTGTATTTAATAAATTTATTTAGGGAAAGAATATTGTGTATTTTTGGTGGGGATTAGATTCGAAATATTTTTAAGTTGGAAGGGGATTTGTGAGGGATTTGGCATGTGTTAAATGTGATTTGAATATTTTATATTGGGCTTGGGTTTGTGGGTCTTGATGTGGGTGTGTGGCTTGGGTGTATGGGCTTTTGGCCGAGGCTAACGTTTAAAACAGAGATCAATTGAGCAAACCAGAGGCTAAACAAATGAATTAAATTTGATGATGTATTTATTTTTGAAATTTTCCTTCCGACGTCTGTTTCCCGTGACTTCCGTAACTTATCGGGTAGTACCTCCATACGAGCCTCATCATTGGGCTTTATGCAAAAATGCAGTGTCTACAGGGATCCACTTTTAATATTTCAAATCTAGAAATCTCACTTAATTATAATATATAAATTGTCCTTGATACTGAATTAATTTATCTCAGGAATTAATTCTACCAATATATAGATCGGCCACAAAGATGGTAGTCATTTTTGTCGATAACTAGTCTTGCCAAGGTACTAAGTATGCCAAAAATATAAAACAAATCATAAATGCGGCGATACCGTATAAGGTGTGGTTTGAAGAAACAAAGCATATTTAGGGATTTGCCTTATTGGAAAACGTTAATAATTCGACATAATATAGATGTCATGCACATTGAGAAGAATTTCTTTGATAATACTTTCAACACTTTTATGAATGTGGAAGGGAAAACAAAAGATAATGCCACGTCTAGAGAAGACTTGAAAGAGTTCTGTTTACATCCGAAGTTGCATCATATAGAACAAAATGGAAAATTTGTGTATCCTAAAGCTTGTTACATGTTGAATAAGGCTGCAAAAGAAGCATTATGTAAATGGTTGAAAGAACTCTGATTTCCTGATGGATATGCATCTAATATTGGAAGATGTGTTGACATGAAAAAGCTCAAGTTGTATGGAATGAAAAGCCATGATTGCCATGTGTTTTTGCAAAGGTTAATACCCATAGCATTTCGTGAATTACTTCCAGCAAATGTGTGACAGGCTTTGACAGAATTGACCATTTTTTCAAGGATCTTACTTCTACTGTAATTACTGAAAAATAAATGGAGCGGCTATAGAAAGACATTCATGTCATTATATGTAAGTTTGAGTGTATATTCCCTCCAAGTTTCTTCGACTCAATGGAACATCTTCCGATCCACTTGGATTATGAAGCAAGGATAGCGGGTCCTGTGCAATATAGATGGATGTATCTATTTGAGAGGTATCTTTGTCAGTTGAAAAATAATGTCACCAATAAAGCTAAAGTCGAAGGCTCAATATGTAATGCATATTTGGTTGAAGAGGCTTAATCCTTTTGTGCGCATTACTTTCAGCCGCATGTTTACACTAGACATAGGAAAGTTCCACGAAACGATGATATTCGTGGGGGTGAAGGGGAAGAACATGAAGGGATGATCTCAATTTTAAGAAATTCAGGACGATCATATGGTAGAGAGAGATCTAGATTCTTTACAGATGATAAGGAATGTCATGCAGCTCGCACATATATTTTTTGCTGAATTGCGAGGAAATTAAACCTTATATTGACTAAGAGTTGTAAATTTTATGAATTTTTATAAGTTTATAGCACATTAATTTCATAAGAAGTATCTTATATAAGATAACATATTTTGTTTGTTAGTGTGTACATTGCGGAGCTAAGGCAAACTCAACTAGATATTGATGAAGCTGTGGTTGATTCCAAACTTGACCAAGAATTCACATTGTGGTTCGAAAAATATGTTAGTAAAAAATAACAAATTGGTGTATTTTATAATTTGTAAATAAAAGTTTGTGGAAATATGTTATTCTAACTTTTAACTTGTGTAGGCACATGATGAGTGGTAATTATATCACTATTTCCAACTCATTTAACTTATATTTTTGTATAGTTTCTTGAGTTTTGTGAATATTTTGATGTGTTTTGTGTTATTTTGTAGATACATAAAGTTTCAGGACCCTCTGGAGGAGATTTGGGGCCAAAACTGTGAAAAATGGACAAAAGGGCAATTCGGTAATTTTGCGCGTCGCGACACCTAACATGCACCAAGACTTACTAACATGCGCCGGGGGACATGTGTCAGAATCTGAAAAGTTTGACTTGCTAACGTGCGCCTGCCACGTGTCAACATCACAACCCATCAGCTAACATACGCAGTGCCACGTGTCATCATCCTACGATACCGACAATCGCCATCGCCACGTGTTGACTCATGTCATCCCACGTGTCAGCCACGTCATCATCCACATCAGTAGTTGACCGAGTCAATGTGCCATGTCACCGCCATGTCATCATCAACCAATCACGAAGTGCCACGTGTCACAATCCTACGGTGCCGACAATCACTTTCGCCACGTGTCACCACGTCATCGCCAGGTCAGTATAATCATTGATTTGCCAGCCGCCTTGCCATGTGTCACCTTATCACCTTATCCATAATGCCACGTGGCAGATAAGAATCTGAAGCCGACGAACCATAAGTTGACACATCGCACGTCGCGACACGCGAGGCCTACCGGGGTCTATAAATTAAACTCGAAATTTTCGTTTCAGATACACCTTCTTCTCTAAATTCTCTGATGTAAGTAGGGACTTTTATATATAGTTTTCTTTAAATTTAAGTTGTGTAATTAATTTTAATTTTGTTCTGTAATAATAATAATTTACTTATTTACTATTTCAGTTTTTACTATTCAACATGAGGAGGTAACTTCCCACTGCTAGGGTAGGGTGAAAGGTAAAACTTTTATTACTGCTATTTAGATTAATCTCCCTTAAATATGACATAATCACTTTTTTAAATTTGACTTAATGAGGATACCGCTATATTGGTCGGTTGGTAATTCATTTTAAACTGGTTTAATCTTCACTAAGCAAGGATACCGCCAGATTGGTCGGTTGGTAATTAAATATTCTTACCGCCTATATGGCAGGTTCATGGACAAATTTTGATACCGCCTTTATAGCTGGTCGGACTTAATTTGACTTAATCAGGTTACCGCCTATATGGCTGGTTGGTAAAATCATCACAAGTTAATATATTATATTAAGGGAGATATCTAAATTAATAGTGATAAAAGTGGATCCTTTTACTCTAGCATTTTCTTTTATTGTAATTTTCTTTATTTACTTTCCAGCATTTTACTTTTGAGTATTTTACTTTATGTCTTTTACTTTTAAGTTTTTACTAGCCCTAGTTATGTGTCGTAACTAAGTTAGTTATCTAGGGTTGTAATGAAGTCTAATATCACCGGTTTATAAGGGGTTATTTTGTAGTTTGGGTAATTTAAAGGTTTACTTATTAAGTCTTAAGCTTAATGCGTCTTGTTAATTGGCCACTAATAAGATTGATCTGGCAAATCTAAAATAAACTTGACAAAGGAATTTTAGGTTTCAGCCTTGGACTTAATAGCCCACGATCTTCCTTGAGGGTAGATAACCCTTTAATAGATTTCCTTACAGGATAGACATATACCTGTCGGGCGGGGGTAGCCATAATCGGAACTTAAACTTAATGAATCCAGGTAATTTGGTTGACATAGACATATGGTTCAATTAGGTTAAACTGGGTATTTACGTCTGACCATCGACAGAGGCTTTCGCATAATTTTGTGTTCCAGGTTAGTAAACCGATTTATTACACAAACATGAAATAACCACTTGATCTTTTAAAAGATATTAGAAAGATTCACAACCATAGATAGTTTCTTAATATTGAATTTTCTTAAACCTACTTTCGTGCAATTTTATTTACTTGATTTTAAATTTAGAATCATCACCATTTCAAATCAATCAATCAACATGTTAGATACTAGTAATCATTTGACCTCATAAAATTAATAGATTAGGTATTAAGTCCTTGTGGGATCGATACTTTTTATACTACTTAAACGATATGTGCGCTTGCGTTATACGTGTGTGATTACGCCGGTCAAGTTTTTGGCTCCGTTGTCGGGGACTTATTTATCTTTCACTATTAGTTTTGAGGTTAGATACCTTTACTTGTATCTAATTTATTTTTACTTATTGTTGTTGTTTTCTTGTGTTTCAGGTTCTCAGAAACTTCATGAGACGAACCAGAAGCTTTGAACTCCGACCGCTTGACCCAGAAATTGAAAGAACCATCAGACAGTTGAGAAGGGAAAGACGTGAAGGCCAAAAAACTTTAGTCAACATGGAACCTGAACCTCTGGAAGTTGCACCACCAATACCCATTCGAGACAGAACCATTCCGGTGGTCGACGGCTTCATTTTTTGTATTGTACTTCCTCCTTTACCAGTAAATGCGTGTGACATAAAAACATGCATTCAGATGATTCAGCAGTCTGTACAGTTTGGGGGAAAAACAACTGAAGATCCTAATACCCACATCAGCAACTTCCTGGATTTTTGCTGCACTTTCAATTACAACCGAGAAGCTGAAGAAGCAATGAGACTGCGAGTTTTTCCATACTCCTTGAAAGACAGAGCTAAAGCTTGGCTACATTCACTACCAACAGGTTCCATCACAACTTGGAACACTTTAGCCGCCAAATTTCTTGCAAAGTACTTTCCACCAGCCAGAACTGGAAAGTTGAGGAATGACATCACATCCTTTGTACAATAAGACTCGGAAACTCTCTACGAAGCTTGGGAAATGTACAAAGATTTACTCTGGAAATGTCATCACCATGAGATTCCAAGATGGCTTCAAGTCCAAACTTTCTATAATGGACTTTCTGGACTGATGAGAACCACAATCGATGCTACTGCTGGAGGAGCTTTGATGGCAAAAGGAGAAGATCAAGCCTGGGACCTAATCGAAGAAATGGCAAACAACAATTCCTTGTGGCCAACAGAAAGGAGCATGATCCAAAGAATTGTAGGAATTTATGAAGTTGTAGCCAATACAGCAGTCAATGCCAAGATGGATCAGATATGCAAATTCATGGAGACTCTTTCCACTGGATCCACAAGTTCACCATATGGAGGAGCACCAGAACCAAACCAACTTGAAGAGACGGTGAATTATGTCAACAATTTCAACAGACATGGGAACAATCCATATTCCAACACCTACAACCCAGGGTGGAGGAATCATCCTAATTTTTCATTGAGCAGTAATTCAGGGAAAAAGAACAATCCACCACCTGGATTCCAACAGCAGAACTATCCACCACCAGGATTTCAACAACAGAACAAAGGCCAGAAACATTAAAAAGAACCAGAAATGAAAGAATGGATTGCGGAGATGTTCATAAAGCAACAAGCGCATATGATGCTATGTTTCGAAGCCAATCTGCTTACATCAAAGCACTGGAGAATCAAATTGGACAACTAGCCAATGCTCAGAGTTACAGACCGCCAGGAAATCTTCCCAGCAATACAGAACCAAATCCAAGGAACGGAGGGAATGAGCAATGTCAAGCCATTACTTTGAAAAGAGGTACTGAGATCAACAATGATGTTGGAATCAAGGAAACAATTGAAGATATTCCAAAAGAAGAAAAGCAACAGATGGAGGAAAAGGAACCAGAAAGAATCACTCTACCTCCACCTTTTCCAAAGCGTCTTCAGAAAAACAAACTGGACAAGCAGTTTGCTCGTTTCTTAGAGGTTTTCAAAAAGCTGCACATCAACATCCCATTTGTAGAAGCCTTGGAAGAAATGCCCAGTTATGTCAAATTCATGAAAGATATTCTTTCATGAAAATGGAGATTGGGAGACTACGAGACAGTAGCATTGACGGAAGAATGTAGTGCCATCATTCAAAGGAAACTTCCACCAAAGTTGAAAGATCCTGACAGTTCCACAGTCCCATATACCATTGGAGAACATTATATCGGTAAGGCTTTATGTGATTTAGGAGCTAGTGTTAACTTGATGCCTTTTTCTATTTACAGGAAACTGCAAATTGGAGAAGCAATGCCAACCTCAGTCTCTTTGCAACTTGATGATCGAACACTAGCATTTCCAAGAGGTGTTGTTGAAGATGTGCTGGCCAAAGTCGACAAACTCATTCTCGCAGCATAATTCATCATCCTTGACATAGAAGAAGACAAAGAAGTATCTATCATTCTTGGGAGACCATTCATGGCTACATGTAAAACTGTGATTGTTGTGAAAAAAAGAGATATGACCATGAAAGTGCATGACCAAGACGTTACCTTTAATGTTTTCAAAGCCATGAAATTCCCGAGCGATGAAAATGAAGAATAATGTTTCAGAGTTGATATTGATAGTATCGTTCAGGATACTAAGTCAAATCTCATGGATACACTTGAAGCTTGCATCACCAACATGACTGACAGCGAGCTAGATGCTGAAATCCTGGAATGTATCAACTACCTTGACAAACCGTTTCGTTTCAAAGCGACACCACCAGTGGAAAGTCTGGAACTTCCAAATAAAGATCGAATCAAGCCTTCAATTGAAGAACCATCACAGTTGGAGCTGAAGTTACTGCCGAGTCATCTCAGGTATGCATTTATTGGAAACTCTTCTGAATTACCTGTGATTATTTCTTCATCACTAACATTGGAGCAGAAAGAAAAGTTGTTGAGAGTGTTATGAGAACACAAGAAATCCATTGGCTGGACTATAGCAGACACTCGAGGCATTAGTCCATCATTTTACATGCACAAGATTCTGATGAACGATGAATACAGACCCACAGTGGAGCATCAACAGAGACTCAATCCAATCATCAAGGAGGTCGTGAAGAAAGAAATCATCAAATGGTTGGATGCTGGCATCATATACCCCATCTCAGACAGCACTTGGGTGAGTCCTATGCACTGTGTTCCAAAGAAATGAGGAATTATTGTTGTCACAAATGAAATGAACGAGCTGATTCCAACAAGAACTGTGAATGGATGGAGAGTATGCATGGATTACCGGAAGCTGAACAAAGCAACACGGAATGACCATTTTCCGCTTCCATTCATTGATCAGATGCTGGACAGATTGGCGGGACATGAGTTCTATTGCTTTTGGATGGATATTCATGTTACAATCAGATTGCCATCACCCCAGAAGATCATGAGAAAACCACATTTACATGTCCCTATGGTACTTTTGCTTTCCATAGAATGCCATTTGGATTATATAATGCCTTTGCCACATTTCAGTGTTGCATGATGGCCATCTTCTCAGACATGCTGAAGTAGAGTATGGAAGTTTTTATGGATGACTCCTCTGTGTTTGGAGATTCTTTTGAACACTGCTTGCAAAATCTGGAACATGTGTTACAAAGGTGCGAAGATACCAACCTGGTACTCAACTGGGAGAAATGCCACTTCATGGTACAATAAGACATTGTTCTTGGACACCGGATCTCACAAAAAAGGGAATCGAGGTAGACAAAGCAAAGATTGAAACATTTGAAAAACTACCTCCACCAATATTTGTCAAAGGGATTCAGAGCTTTCTCGGACATGCAGGTTTTTACAGCAGATTTATCAAAGACTTTACCAAGATTGCTAAACCTCTGTGCAATCATCTGGAGAAGGATGTGCATTTCAACTTCACCAAAGAATGGCAGGAAGCTTTTGAGATCTTAAAACAAAAGCTGATTTCTGCCCCCTGTAGACAACAGAACCTGGGCGACGCTTTTCTAGGCTCGCGGCCTAGTTGGGAAGTATGAAATAACATGGAGTCGCCACCCGGTGTGAACCGGGACAAAGATTTAAGGCCGCACTCACCCCTCGCAAGGGAAGACCTCAAACCGTTGGGTTCGGAATGGTCCCTTACTTATGTCACTTGTGATGATATAATTTGTGCAATAAACTAACCGAATCTATTCATCATTCATGCTCAAGGGTACTTAGATCTAACATGCTTTCATCCAAATAGTTTCATGCAATGTAACACAACAAGCCTATTGAACCATTAAACCAACATGTATAAATCATTACCCAAACGCATCATAAACTAAGAACATGCATAATGAACAACCTAAACATGCTTTAACAAATAAATAACAAACTAAATTAAACCATTCTTTAAATAATAAACATATAACCTAAAGACTATAACATGCTCAAATACAAATTTGGATGAGACGAGATACGTGTATCTTAAGTGGTACGTGGCATTGTATCCCAAGTGCAGACCATACTACCGTCCATTCGGAATCGGCTATGGAATTTACGTCCGGGTTTCCATCCGATATACCACAAAAGGGAACACATATCCCGCTCACCCAAAAATCACATCATGCTTCAAACGACTCTCATGCCATTAAATATCAAAATAAATAAAACAACAATAAAGAAGATAAGTAGAAAGGTGCCCTCAGGTCTAACCTCTTTTGTCGTCTAAGAAAGGGCGTTACACGTCCGTTGGAAGGGTGAATGATCCGCTACTCTTTTAGTTCACCAACTCCACGTCTTTCCTCGCTGTTTTGCTGCTCGGGCTGCTGTTTTAAGTCCGTTTCGCTGCTGCTTCGCTGCTACGTTTCAGGTCACTGTCTTGATGGTTTAGCGGACTGTTTTGGGTGATTTTGAAGGCTTAGGGAGGTGCGTTTGTGGGGATTTTTTAGGGAAACTTTATGGAGGTTTTTGGGATGGTGTTTAGGTGATTTTAGGACTGTTTTATGGGTTGAAGACGCAACAAAAACTTACCAGAACAGGGGACGAAACTGTGCAGTTCAAGGTGCAGTGAGGGGTGTTTCGGGACTGTTTTGGGCGCTGAATTGGAGCTGTGAATGGGGGGTCTTTTGTGCGACTTTGGGGCTGTATTTGAGGCTTATTTTAAGGTATTTTAGGGCTGTGAATGGTGGCTGGAACTTGGCAATGGAGGGCTGTGAAAAGGGGTTTAGGCGTGAAGGGTTTTGGTGAAAGAAGAATGATGCGGCAATGGAGGGTGCTTAGGTTTAATGATTCGGCAATGGAGGCTTCAAGGAGGTTTTTGGACGTACAAGGAGGCTTGAGAAAGTTTTTGGGACGTGCTTGGGGAAATATGTGTGCTAGGTTTTGAATGGGGGGTGAAGGCCTCTTTTTATAGGCAAAGGAGATGACTTTCCTAATTTGAATAGGAGAGAATCTCCTAATTGGTTTCTAATAAGGAATAGATCTCCTAATTAGGATTTGGGATTGGATTTGATTTGGTAGGGATTTGATTTGATTTCTTTTATTTAGGTAAGGATTTAACAAGATTTAAACATGTGATTAATGTGCAATTACCTAAATAAAGGGCAATGGGCGTGAATCATGGCCAATGGGCATAGGTTTGGTTTGACTTGGTTTGACTTGGGTTGACTTGGGTATTTGGGCATGGTTTGGGTTAGGTATGTGGTCTATGGGAGTTTTGGGCCTAAGGTGAGCTTAGAAACGGAGGTATAACAAGCAACCGAAGCGAAAACAACGAGATTAAATCCATCAAAAATTCTATTTTCCAACTTTACCCTTCCAACGTCCGTTTCCCGCGACTTTCATGACTAAAGAAGTAGTTGCCTCCATACGAGACTCATCATTGGGCTAATGTGTAAAAATGCAATGCCTACACCCCCATCATTGTAGCACCATATTGGACCCTTCTATTTGAAGTGATGTGTGATGCTAGTGATTTTGATGTAGGTGCAGTTTTGGGACAACACAAAGCAAAGATTTTCCACAACATTTACTACTCCAGCAGAACTTTGAATGAAGCTCAACTCAACTACACAACCACTGAAAAGGAGTTGCTCGCAGTTGTGTACGCTTTTGAAAAATTCCACGCATATACGATGGGTCCTAAAGTGGTGGTCTACACAGAACATTCAGCAATAAAATATCTGATCACGAAGAAAGATGCCAAAACCAGATTGATCCGTTGGATACTTCTTCTGCAATAATTTGATGTGGAAATTTGAGACAGGAAATGGACAGAAAACCAAGTGGCAGATCATCTATCAAGGCTCGAGAATGGAGAAACAGCTGGCAAAGAATTGTCAATCAAATAAACTTTTCCAGATGAACAATTATTTTCCATGAAACAGCAGGATGTCCCCTGGTATGCCGACTATGTCAACTTCATTGTATCAGGAATATGGCCGTTGGAATGGGAAACTCAGCAAAGGAAGAAGTTCTTCAAATAAGTCAAGCATTATGTCTAGGATGAGCCATACTTGTTCAAACGTTGTGCTGATCAATTATTGAGACGATATGTTCCACAAGATGAGGTCAACAATGTTTTGCAACACTGTCATTCATCACCATATGGCGGACACTTCACTGGAAACAAAACTGCAGCCAAAGTCCTACAATCATGTTTATTCTGGCCCACTCTTTTTAAAGATGCTTATCTTTTTGCTCTTCAATGTGACAGGTACAAAAGAACATGGAATATTTATAGGAGAAATGAAGGACCATTGCAAAACATTATGGAAGTAGAGATATTCGATGTGTGGGGTATTCATTTTATGGGACCCTTTGTTCCATCATTCGGAAACCTGTACATCCTGGTTGTTGTAGACTATGTCTCCAAATGGGTCGAAGCAATTGCACTGCCATCCAATGATTGGTGTTTGGGAAAACATGTCATCGGCCAGTTGAGCTTGAACACAAGGCGTACTGGGCACTGAAGAAGTTGAATCTTGATCCACAAGTTGCAGGAGATAAAAGACTTCAACAACTCAATGAATTGGAGGAATTTTGCCTATAGGCTTATGAGAATGCGAGATTGTACAAAGAAAAGACCAAGAAATGGCATGACCGAAAAATAGTGCACAGACAGTTGGAACCAAGGTATCAGGTGTTTTTGTACAACTCGAGGTTGAAATTTTTCCCTGGAAAGTTGAAATCAAGGTGGTCAGGTTCATTGTGATTACTCAGGTATTACCTCATGAAGCTGTTAAGTTACTGGATCCAAACACCAATAACACATTCAAGGTTAACAATCAGCGTGTCAAGCACTACTTGGGAGAATCATTTGAGTGACAAAAAGAAAGTGTCACACTTTCAGATCCAGCATAACGTTCGGGCAGTCACGTCTAGCTGGCGACGTTAAACTTAGCGCTAGTAGGGAGGCAACCCATACAATTTCTGTATATATTGTGATTGGGTGTGATTTAATTTTTTTTTTTAGTTTTTCCAGGATAAGTCATTTCAAGATGGAAGAAGTTCTCGCAAATCTTCACAAGCAATTTCCTTCTCTCTCTCAAAACTCTCTGATGAAAGTCTACAAAGCTCGCTTGGAACGGATGAGACTACTGATGATCCATGATATTCCTAATGACATTTGTTGGGTAATCGAAGCACGGGTCTGATTAGTAGGTGAGTATTCTGATTCCTGTAATTCTTATTTGCCCGGATTTGGAAGAAGCACCTATGCAAAGAAACGTAGAGCTAAGCAAATGGGTGTTTGTTACAAATGTGCACGTTGGAATTGCAATACTCGTTGTCGTTCCTTAGGAATGGTCTCTGATATTTGCGAAGACAAAATTAATTTCATTAGGGATGGCTTGAGTAAGGAGTCTGTAGATAATATATCTTCGACTTTTGAGACGCATACCAGTGGATATGTTCATATAGACATTCGCAAATTACATACATAATTTCTAAGAGAAAGACAACAGTTAAGTCTTGGGAATCTGACTAAAAAAGACCCTGTTTGCCAATTTATAAGAAAATTGGATGGGAAGCTTGTCCCTGACGCATAGACGTCAATCCAGCTGCTGCTTTTCTTGTACATATTATATCTCTTTGTTTTTTCCTAATAATTGTGAATTGTTTTGTTGTTTTCTTTTATTTTCTCCGACATGATCCCGACCTTTTGGATTATCACGATTTATTTTACTGTTAACCAATAATTTTCATTTAGCAGGTACTAGTGCTATTATTTTACTTACCCTTTTCAGGTGTTATAAATTCATCTCATCATTGCACTTTTGAAAACATCCAGAGTAAAACATGGAAGCCACTTCAAGAAGACAAGTTGAAAACATATGTGTGTTGTGTGGAACTAGTGTTGGTGTTAAACCACAATACGTAGAAGCAGCACAGGAATTGGGTCGAGTCTTAGCCGCAAGGAATATGCACTTAGTATGTGGTGGAGGCAATCTTGGACTTATGGGATCGTTTCAAAAGCTGTACTGGAGGGAGGTAGTCACGTTTTTGGAATCATCCCAAAACCCTTGGAATAAGCAAATCTTATTGGACCATCAAATGGAGAAGAACTGATCGTGCCAGGTATGTCTGAACGATTGGTAGAAATGATGAATCGTGTTGATGCTTTTATTGCTTTGCCAGGTGGCTTGGGTACATTGGAGGAAATTTTTACAGTTTTATCTTGGGCTAACATGAACATACACCATAAACTGCTTAGACTGTACAACGTTGAAGGATTTTATGATTTTCTTTGTGTGTTTCTTGATGATGCCCGAAGAAATGGGTTCGTGACAAAACCTATGAAAGAACTCCTCTATAAAGCAAGAACTGCTCCGGATCTAATTGATCAAATCTTAGCCTATGAACTTCAAATTGACCCTATCATTTCAAACATAAATTGGTCTGATGACGATCGTGGTAAGAGGCGTCAGATTAATCTGGATCTTAACCATTAATTTTTCATGTAGAATTTCAGCTAACCAGGTTGTAGGAACTGCATTTTTGCATATAAGTCCCGCTGATGAGCCTCGTATGGAGGCACTACTCTTTAAGTTGCTGAAGTCGCGGGAAACGGATGTCGGAAGGGAAAAGTGAGAAATCAATACCTTGTTGGACTTAATTCGTTTTCTTAGCTTTGGGTTCGCTTATTGGATCTCTGTTTTAAAATTCATCTTTGGCCCAAAACCCCGCAATCCACACCAAGCCCACCAAAAAGCCCAAGCCCACTAAATCCCCTCAAAAATATCCAACACATTAAACACATGATTAAAATCAAATTAAATCACCTTCCTAATTAAATAAATCACATTCCTAATTAAATAAATCTAAATAATTCACTTTCCATATTTAAATAAATCACATGCCTAAATTAATAATCCATTTCCTAAACTAAAACAAATCACATGCCTAAATTAAATGGATCTTTTCTTTATCACACATTAATTAAAAGATATCCTTTATAATTACATAATATTTATTTCCTACCCAAATAAGGACAACCCTAACCCTCTCCTATAAAAAGACACACAAACCGGACTCTCTATTGGTTTTTGACTCACGCACATTACCCTCACAAACACACACAACCA
The DNA here is from genome assembly GCA_019454045.1 of Zanthoxylum bungeanum. Taxonomy (NCBI): domain Eukaryota; kingdom Viridiplantae; phylum Streptophyta; class Magnoliopsida; order Sapindales; family Rutaceae; genus Zanthoxylum; species Zanthoxylum bungeanum. The sequence goes on along the minus strand of SKCR01046223.1, from coordinate 35,380 downwards.
CTCACAGCCCTCAAATTCATGCCCTCTCCATTCAAAACATCAAATAATCTCCATCTAGCAACCCTAAGACACAGAAAAACCTAAGCAAACTAAAGTACCTTCCACAGAACTTCACCCTTTTCTCATTGACCTTCATCTCTCAGCTATAACCAAAAACACTCTCCTCGGCAGCCCCTATTCTCCAAGAAAACACGCAGCCACATGAAAACCAGTAAACCCTAAGTCCATTCTTAGAATAGCAATAACAAACCCTAATCTCTTTTGGCCTGTTGGCAAATTCTAAGGTCCCAAGATCATAAACAAGCATGAAAAATGAAGTGCGAATACATCGACGAAGTCGCGGAATACTCACATCGATCCGTTGAGCGACGCGGAGGAAAACGAGGCAACAAAAACGAACTGATGTCCTCCTTCACAGGTTCGGCAGTGTGCAATCCAAGCTCACTGGTTTGCCTCGGTTTTGATCCTTCGTCAAGCTCTAAGCTTCGTCGAATGCTTCCCGGCTCATGGGTGGACTTCCCTATTACATCGCATGTCTCGTAAGTGTGCTAGCACTTATGATTTTGCCACAAAATCACACTCTTATTCTTCCCTTCACTGCTCGGCAGTGAGCAAACCAGAGGAGAGAAAATGCCCATTTTGGCGTGAGTGTATGAGAGAATAAGTGAGGTTGTTGTTTTGATTTTGTGTATCTAATACCAAAAATTAAAAGTCAAATACCTATTACAATAATAATAAATGTCTTTCAAGCTTTCAAAAAAATTTTCAACAACTCCCATCAAGTCACATCTATAATCAAGTTGTCAAGTCACATCACTCAAGTGACAAGTGATTTGACGCTTGAAGTGACTAGCGATTTGACGCTTGATTTGACTTGTGTGCCGCACTCGAATTCGAAATGCGAATCCGCTCGCAAATAATCTCGGGCTCAGGTTCACTAATTCCAAATTAACAAATTTTCCGTTGCGTTGTAATTAAATGATTACGCCTAGCAAAATCACTATTCACGTCGCTAACTAATTAATTCTAAATTAATTCGTTCGCCCGAATTAAAATCTAATTTCAATTCCGCATCGAAATCTAATTTCGTTTAATATATCGAATATATTAATTTACCGATAATTCCAAATTAATCGTTATCTCTCTTTATTGATATTTTGTCCCAGATAAAATATCTCCGCAATTAATCCCAGATTAATTTTCTCTCTCATCTAATTAATCCCATATTAATTAGAGTGCGAGTTATACGTCATCGGTGAATCTTTGGGAAGCGACCCATGAGATCCCCGGATATGTTGGCAGTAAATTCGGTCGTCGGACTATCCGAACACGTAAGTACCTAGTACTACGTTTTACCGATTTACAAGACAAGGTTGGCCTCTAGCAAAGCGCCATGCCTACCCAATTCTCCGGAAATATCCTTACAGGAATAAAGGATCTATATAAAGCATAGTATACCGTAGTATTGCGTATTACTGTCCAGTATCGAATGATCACGTGCTAGGCCTGGGGCTGGAATTGTGTCTGCCCCGTACGAAGCACATGTCGGATGTCTGGTAACTAGTCTCTATAATCGGATATACATGACCTAGTCATAATATCCCGATAGCTACGCAGCATTTAAGAGAACCAGTCTCGTATCCTACGTGACCATCATCTCCATATGACTGGAGTGACACTACCGTCTTGACATCACACCCAACACACTACGATTCTCAATATACCCAGTATTGGCGTACACAGAACCTGTTAAAGCCCTGGACGACCTCAACCAAATTATATTGATTGTCGCAAGTATTAGCGGTGCAAGTCTTAGGTTAAGACAAATACACCTACCCTGATTGCAGACTCCCATAAACACATAGTCATACTACCAATGGGATTCCGCGGGGTCTATCCAGAGCGAAGCTGTTTCCCGTACCATCGGTGAAACACAACCTCCTATTACAGTTGCAAGAGTATCATATACCCAACAAATTGTATGATAATTAACTAGGTAGATCTCTAAGATCGATTGGATCCAATCCAATTCCTAGATCCGATAGGGGGACATCCAAGTCTGAAACATATATCTTATATATGCCAATACATCCAATGTATTACCTAACCTTTTTCCTCTGAATCAACTAAGCCTTGGCTTTGGCACAACAAACTTAGTGGTCTCAGTCAAGCGCGACCCATTGACCATGGAAAGCTTCGTAATCAATGTCAATGGACAAGAAGTGGTCTTGACTTTGGCCAACAAACCACAACTTGGACAAGACACTGATATGGAACAAAGCCTTCGTGATTCAAACACATCCTCGACGGACAAAGTCCTTGACTTTGGCCAACAAGCCAATGCCAGTCTCGGATCTTGAGTAAGAATCACTCAATGGAAGGAAAGACGCTTAATATTTAGCGAGGGTTTTTCGCGTGCAAATTGGCAACCAATTTATTATATTTGTTAAGGTCTCATCATCATACACCCTTAAACATGCATTCTAAACACATAATAAAGCGTATATGAAAATAAAAATAATGATATGCAGATGGATACTTTACACAATGATCCTAGATCAAATCTCTCACTTTCTCTCTCCCGCTAGCATAAGTATTACTTCTACCCGTTACACTACACTTCTAAAGAAACCTCATTTTCATTGAGGGGAATAGGTGAGAAGAGAATACAAAGAAATAAGAGGTAATAAGGCTGGACACGCAGGTCCAATTAATAAATCAAATTTATTACAATTTCTAAAATTGTCCCACCCATCTAATATCCATCCGATATACATTATTCATGCATCGCAACTATGTATTCACACAAGCATGTTATCAATCAATCTAATCAAATTAATTAATCTGATAATTAGTGACCATCCAATGTTCAAACAACCATTTGATTTTGGTCGAGTCAAACTCGTTTTTATGAATAAGTACTCAAAGTACGAATTCACGAATTAAATTAAACTAGATCATTAAATCCAATTTAATATGCATTCAATTCTAATTCACTATTTAATTTCCAAATTAAATACTACACTTTAATAATGAACTTTTTACGATTTAAATTCCAAATTTAATCGTTACGGGTCTCAAAGCCCGATTAACGTCCAACGTCAATTTAATTAAAGTCCAATGGGCTTTTAATTAATTTCTCAAGGCATGGACTTTTGGTCAACTCGGGTCAAACTGATACCCAAAATCCAATCCGGGAGTTACCCCATAAGCCTAGAAATCAATCTTGGCCCATTAGGCCCAATTAAGCTTTAAAGGTCCATTAAGTCGCATTTGGGCTTTATGGAAGCGGTTTTGGGCCAAATTGGATCCAACCAATTATGCCTAAATCCAACTTTGTACAACAAAGCCCACAAGCCCAATTACAACACAAAAGCCCAAATTCAATTTTAAGGCCAATTAATTAAACACAAAAAATTTCAATTTCACATTTAATTAACCAAAGTGCATTAACATAATTAATCACCCAATTCATTATTTCCAAAACACAAATTAGGCTAATTAATCATGCTCATCTACATCAATTAGTGTCCAACACAATTTGATTAAAATCAAACCCATTACATGCTCATCATGTCTCGGCCAAGGGGAAATTATTTTGTCCAAATCAAATTCAATCCAATTAAATTCAATTCAACACAAATCAATATTCCCAACACATTTTTTAACTCATCCAATGAATCAAAAAATCAAAATCCCAAGACATTAAAATAAGGCATCAAATTCGGCCATGCCAAATTTTTGGGGCAAATTTGTTCCAAACCAAATTTGATCAAATTGATCCAATCAATCTCAAATTAAAACATATCTAACCATACTAATTCATCCAATTTCATTAAACATGCTCAAATACAATTTTACCCAAATTTTTAACCCTAACCAATTTCATGCTCAACCTTTAGCTCATGATGCCATAGTTGGAAAATTCTAAGGTCCCAAGATCATAAACAAGCATGAAAAATGAAGTGTGAATACATCGACGAAGTCGCGGAATACTCACATCGATCGGTTGAGCGACGCAAAGGCAAACGAGACAACAAAAACGAACTGTTGTCCTCCTTCAATGGTTCGGCAGTGTGCAGTCCAAGCTCACTGGTTCGGCAGTGTGCAGGCCAAGCTCACTAGTTTGGCTCGGTTTTGGTCCTTCGTCAAGGTCCAAGCTTCGTCAAATGGTTTCCACGGCTCATGGGTGGACTTCCCTATCACTTCGCATGCCTGGTAAGTGTGCTAGCACTTGTGTTTTGCCACAAAATCACACTCTTGGCTTCCCTTCACTGCTCAGTAGTGAGAAAACCAGAGGAGAGACAATGCCCCATTTGGGCGTGAGTGTAGGAGAGAATAAGTGAGGTTGTTGTTTTGATTTTGTGTACCTATTACACTAATAATAAATGTCTTTCATGATGGTAATTATCTAAGGTCCCAAGATCAAATCAAGACATGAAAACATGCGTGAATACACCAGAGATAGCGGAATACTTACATTGATCGGTTATGTCGATTTGAAGACGAATCATGCCCAAAAACGCACTGCCTTGGTAAGCTTACTGCAACCAGTCCATGCTCACTGTCTTGGCAGTTTCGGGTCTCAAAACGAAGCTCCAAACTCCATCGGATGAGTCCCGCTCATGGTCGAACCTCCCTACCACCTTCGCAAGACTTGAAAGTGTGCTAGCACTTGATTTCTCACCATGAGAAACCACTCTTGCTTCCCTTATTCACGCCCAAACTGGTTCAAAACAGTGAAGAATGGCCCATTGGCGTGAGAGAGAGAGAATTTGAGAGAGATAAAATTTTGTATTAAGTTATTAAAATGATTTACCAAAAATCAATTTATATTTATGCCATAATTTTCATTAAATTAATAATAAAATTATGACACATAACATGCAATGGCTTAGAGTGTCAAACACTCAAACTCCATGCAATGACATTGAGTGCAATGTACACAATCTACATGCAAAGCATTAGAATGACATGTGTCATGTGGGCCCCACACGTTTCCAAATGAAAGTGGGCCCACGTGCACTCACGCGTTCGGGTTCGATATTTCCGAAATACCGAGCTTACGTCGCGACGTTAATTCAATCGAATTTAAATAAATAATTGCGCCTGGCGAAATTATTATTTACGTCGCTAACGAATTAATTCTAAATTAACTCGTTTGCCCGAATTAAAATCTGATTTTAATTCCGCGTCGAAATCTAATTTCGTCTAATATATCGAATATATTAATACATCGATTAATTCCGAATTAATCGTTCTCTCTCTTTAGACGACATTTTATCCCGGATAAAATATCTCCGTTATTAATCCTAGATTAATTTTCTCTCTCTTCTGTATAATCCCAGATTATTCAAGAGTGCGAGTTGTGCGTCATCGGTGGATTATCGGGAAGCGACCCATGAGATCCCCGGATAATCTGGCAGTAAATACGGTCGTCGGAGTATCCGAATCACGTACGTACCAAGTACTACGTTCTACCGATTTACGAGACAAGGTCGACTCCTAGCAAAGCACCAAGTCTACCTAATTCTCCGGACATATCCATTAAAGAATATTTAAGATCTGTATCAAGCGTAGTATACTAATGTATTGTGCATATCGGCCCAGTATCGGATAATCACGTGCTAGGGCTGGGGCTGGATAAGTGTCTGCCCCGTCCGAAACACATATCGGATGTCTGGTAACTAGTCTCTATAATCGGATATTCATGACCTGGTCATAATATCACGATTGGATGCGCATCACTTAAGAGCACTAATACCGTATCCTGCGTGACATCATCTCCATTATGACTGGAGTGACACTTCCGTCTTGACATCACATCCAATACACTACGATTCTCAATATACCCGGCATTGGCGTACACAGAACCGGTTACAGTCCTAGACGACCTCAACTAAAGTATATCGATTGTCGTAAGCATTAGCGATGTAAGTCTCAGGTTAAGACTATACACACCTACCTTGATTTCGGCCTCCCATAGACACATATTCATAATACCAATGGGATTCCGAGGGGTCTATCCAGAGCGAAGCTGTTTCCCGTACCATCGGTGAAACACGACCTCCTATCGCACTTGCATAAGTATCCAACACTTATATATATGAGAACTATGCCGTTGTGCCCTCACAACGCACACAAGTGCAATACTAGCCTATTCCGCATTATCGATGTCCAGTCTCGATAATACTACGGCTAGGGATATTTAATGATTAATCCTTCGTGGACTGATACTGTCTCATATCATCTCAATCCAGGAACTAATCATAGGGACCTCTCTTCATTTATATATCTATGGTGATCTAATCACAAATGATGAGAGTGCAATTTCCTTATTACATAGTTAATTTGCTACAACAACACAATGATCTGTGCAAATAGTGACGCTATGGGTCATATTATCCAACAATCTCCCACTTGGCACATAGCCAGTCACTCGAGTGTCTAACACCCGAACTATGTACAATTCGCTAAAATTTCTGAGGAAAGGTTTTCGTCAGCGGATTTGCTTGATTATCGTCTGACGCGATTTATACGATCATCACATCGCCACGATGTATGATCCGAACGAATCAGATGATATAGAAGTATATATCTGGATCGTCGATGAGACCTTTAATTCCTTAGCCTTGTGCTGACGCCTAGCTCAGCTGCTAACAGAACTATATCTAATCTAATTAGATTTATTATCGACCCAAATGGCTTCTATTGCTGCCTCAGCTGTAGCAATAATCCGCATTTGTTGTTTATTCGGCAACAGTTATCTTGCTCGGAAGATTTCCAGCTCACTGTCCCGGTGTTCAAACTTTATAGTACCGTAGTATTTAATCGTTTGGAAACTTGCTGCAGTGATCCCAGTCACTTCAAGTTCTCCTTCTCCATAGTAAAAGATAGCATCTTTAGTTCTCAGAGATACTAACAGATGTTCTTAACTTCAATCCAGTGACTATCACTTGGATTGACCCGATTGTGACTCCATATGCTCGAAGCGTATGAGACACCAATACAAGTACATTTTAAATGTACAATTTCCCAGAGAGTGTTACCAACTCCAAATCTATCCCAGTAGATCTTTATTCCTTGAATAAAGGTTGTTACTCCCCAGAATTCTACGGAGAATTTCTATGAAGAATATCTATGAAAGCCAAGCTTTCACCAATTGCTTTTTGGGAATTTCACTGTCAGTGCGCTCTCCCACTAACCTCCTTATATACACAAGAATTATTTCGTTTTGAGTCAAATCATAAACCATTATGATTATTTCAAAACGTCAGTTCCAAGAACCTTATGCTTGCATTGATCCAAACATGGATCGAATAACCCGCAAACCTTGTTTGTCGGTTATACAAAATCGTCAGGATGTTGTTAAACATCCTCCAAAAGGTTTCCTTTTCAGGAAAGCGATTTTGATTTGTAACTGACATATTTCATAAATGAAATATACAGTTATCAACAAGCATCTTCAAAATGGATTTACCATGGCAACAGGTAAAAGGTTGAACCGTTATTAACACAATGTTGATAACGATACCTTTCCGTCAAAAGCCTAGCTTTGTACGTTGGTATGTTGCCATCCATGTATGTCTTCCTTGAAGACGTTAATGTACCATAGGCACAATGCCTTGTGGTACAACAACTAGTATCCAAAATAGTTGTTATACATGGAATCCATTTCGGACTCATGGCACTTTGCCATAACAGGGAGTCGATACCTCGTATCACTTCCTCATAACGTAGTCGGATGGTACACCTCCATAAGATTGACATCTTTATGAGGTTAGATCAGAAACCCATACCCTAGGTTGTTTTCTGACTCTATCCGATCTACTAGTTTCTTGTGTATTTGAAGATTAATGGTATAGTTTCATCATAGATGAACTATTTGTGTTCCATTAAGGACTTCGTGCCTGAACAGTATTACTCCGATTTTCATCGAGTATCACTATCCTCCCACTGACCACTGCATATCGGTATTCCTCTCAGGAAAACCGCATGGTGAGCAACAATTACATTGTTCTCATGTGGGATTTATAAGTACTATACTTAAGGTTTCCCTTAGGATAACCTATATTGGCACTTATCCAATTTGGGTCCTTAGTTTGGTATCATCCAAACGCTATGCCTCGCATACCCAAATTATCAGGAATGAGAAACCTCGTTTCTTCCTGTTCATATCCTATATGATATCTGTCAAACAGATTTATATGGAACCTTATTCTAAATAAGTTTTGCACTGTTAATACATATCCTGTTGAAGGAAATTGTAGCTCAGAGCGACTCGTGATAAACCTTATCATGTCCAACAAAAATTCGGTTTTAGTTCAGACACACCGTCTAACTGACGTGTCTCGGGAGGAGTCCTCACATGAAAGAACACCGTACTCTTTCATTTATATATGAAACTTACTGCTTAAGTATTTTCCATTTCGGTCTTACCGTGGCGGAATAACACTATAGCCGATCTGTTTGTTTTCTTCGTGTCGAAACTTCAAAAGTTTCCGATCTGTGTTCTTCAAAAGAAACACATAACCACAACGTGATGCTACATCCGTTAAGGTCACGAAATATTCATGTTCACATCTAGCCTAGCTAGATATGGGCCCACTTAATTCACCATGAATAGGGCTAACAGATCGGTGGCCCTTTTACTATTACCAAGTAAATAGTATTTTAGGTATTTAACCTAATAAACTAGATTCGTAGACCTTATTTGAATAGTCAAATCAGTCCTAGTACCCACTCTTAAAAGGTGTGGATATACGAGTCTTGTTTAATTGTGTCCTAGACAACAATGCCACAAATAAGTCTCCATTGATCAAATCAATTTAAGCTATTTATTTGTCATTTTATATGTTTGAGATTTTATTATATTCAAAATATAAATTCTGTTATTTACATCAATGTATTTATCTCAGTATCATCTTTATATAATGAAACACTTTAGTGTTCTAGAATATAAAGGTTTTATCCGCATCGGATTAAACACTGATATAGAGATAATGTCTCTAGTCAAACTAGTTACATTATAACATTTCCTAATTTAAGTACATACCCAAAGGGTAGTTCCTAAACTTAGGTATCTACGGTCGAAACAGCGACTTTCGTCCCGTTTCCAATTCGCAGAGAAATCTCGGCTTGAAGCCAGTATCCAGCTCACAGCGGATTCTGAACGTCAATACATATATATATTATGTACCACACTAAGTATTTAAAATCCAATTTCAATACTAGTAGTAAACATAACTTTGACAAATATTTTTAAAGTTAGAGCCTCGCCCTATCTTTAATTCCTTCGTGTCTTCCATATCCAAATGGTAGTCACTTTGGGATATGTCAATTATCTTTTCAATATTTCACAAACCTTTGGCCAAGCCTTGGGTTTTAGAATATCGAAATGATATGCACCTTGTGCTACATGCCCAATTGCAAACTTTGACTTTTCTCCACTAGAATAGTCAATTAATTGCAACTTTAATACTTTTAAATCTAAAGATAGATTTATTATAAGTATATTAATTAAGCACTAAAGTCATCATCACATAAATCTTCAAAGACTTTATGCTCTACTATTTGCTTAATTATGGGCTTAGTCATAATAAGTTATTTTATCAAATAAATTAACCTATTATTATTCCCAATTGAAAATTAAATCATTTAAAGCATTTAATCCAATGATTATATATTTTCAACTTTTCAATTCTTTCTTGATTTTAATAGTCCAACTATTTAATCAATTTAATAAGGTACTATTTATTATAATGATTACAATAATCCAATTATTTAATCAACTATAATTTTAATATTGATTACTATAATCTAATTATAAAATCAACTATCATTTTAATTCAATTATATTGATTACTATAATCCAATTATAAAATCAACTATATATTGAATGAGTTTGTATATAGTCCAACTATATATATATTTAAAACAACATAAAATATTAGTCCAACTAATACTTTTGATTAATATGACGAGTAAAATATAGATGAGCGCGTTTAGCGAGTATTCGAACGAATGTTGCAAATTCAATACTTGCCTCCCACTATTTTTCGTCGAGCCTCTAACCCTCTGTCGAGTACTCGGGAAACCGTGTTTCCTAGTGGGCTAGGATCCCGTTAAATATCACACAATCTTGACTTTGGCCAACAAATTGTATGATAATTAACTAGGTAGATCTCTAAGATCAATTGGATCTAATCCAACTCCTAGATCCAGTAGGTGGACATCCAAGTCCTAAACATATATCTTATATATGCCTATATATCCAATATATACCCTAACCTTTTTCCTCTGAATCAACTAGGCCTTGGCTTTGGCACAACAACCTAATGATCCCAGTCAAGCGCGGACCCATTGACATGGAAGCTTCGTAATCAATGTCGTTGGACAAGAAGTGGTCTTGACTTTGGCCAACAAACCACAACTTGGACAAGACACCAATATGGAACAAAGCCTCGTGATTAAAACACATCTTCGAAGGACAAGGGCTTGACTTTGGCCAACAACCCCTGCCAATCTAGGATCTTGAGTAAGAATCACTCAATGGAAGGAAAAAACGCATGATATTTGATGAGGGCTTTTTCGCGTGCAAATTGGCTACCAATTTAATTATCTTTGTTAAGGTCTCATCATCATACACCCTTAAACATGCATTCTAAATACATAATAAAGCGAGTATGAAAATAAATAATAATGATATGCGGATGGATACTTAACACATTGATCCTAGATCAAATCTCTCCCTTTCTCACTCAAGCTAGCACTAGTATTACTTCTACCCGTTACACTACACTTCTAAAGAAACCTCATATACATAGAGGGGAATAGGTGAGAAGAGAATACAAAGAGAATAGAGGTGATAAGGCTGGACACGCAGGTCCAATTTAATAAATCGAATTTATTACAACAATTTCTAAAATTGCCCACCCGACTAATATCCATCCGATATACATTATTCATTCAACACAACCACGTATTCACACACATAAGCATGCTATCAATCAATCTAATCAAATTAATTAATCTGATAATTAAGTGATCATCCAATGTTCAAACAACGATTTGATTTTGTTCGAGTCAAACTCGTTTTTGCGAATAAGTACTTAAAGTACGAATTCATGAATTAAATTAAACTACATCATTAAATCTAATTTAACATGTATTTAATACTAATTCACTATTCAATTCCAAATTAAATATTACACTTTTATTTAATAAACCTTTTACGATTTAAATTCCAAATCTAATCGTAACGCGTCTCAAAGACCGATTAACGTCCAACGTCAATTCAATTAAAGTCCAATGGGCTTTTGATTGATTTCTTAAGGCGTGGACTTTTGGTCAACTCGGGTCAAACCGATAACCAAAGTCCAATCCGGGATTTACCCCATAAGCCCATAAATCAATCTTGGCCCATTAGGCCCAATTGAACATTAAAGGTTCATTAAGTCGCATTTGGGCTTTATGGTCAAGGTTTTGGGCCCAATTGGATCCAATCCATTTGGCCTAAACCAAACTTGATAAATCAAGCCCAATAGGCCCCAATACAACATTTAAATCCATTTCCAAAATTAGGCCCAAATAATTAAATTCAAAAAATCCAATTTCCCAATTTAATTACCAAAGTGTATTACATGATCAATCAACTAAATCAACATTTCTAAAACACCATATTAGTCCAATTAATCATGCTTGATTCATTATCATATGTCCAACACACAATTGAAAAATCAAACCCATAAACATGCTTCAATGCTCTCGGCCAAGGAAGGTTATTTTGTCCGATTTGAATTTAATCCGATTAATTACACATTGACAACGTATTAACTTCCGAATGATTTCATACACATCCAATGTTCATAAAATCAAAATTACCAAGACATTCATAGGGCTATACATTCGGCCAAGGTGAAGGAAATTGGGGGGTTTTTGTTCAATTCAAAATTCAATCAAATTGACTTCAAATTAACATCATCCTATATCATTATAACTCATCCAATGAATTTAAAATGAAAAATTCCAAGAACTCCAGACTCCTACACATTCGGCCAACATGAATAAATTGGGGAAAATTATTCCAAATCAATTTTCAATAAATTGGTCCAACCAAAATGCAATCAAACATGTTATAAGCATACTTAAACAATCAATTTATTCAAATCATGCTCAACAAACATTTACCCAAATTTTAAGCCCTACATTTTTCATGCTTGCAACATTAGCTCTTGATGCCATTGTTGGTAATTATCTAAGGTCCCAAGATCAAATCAAGACATGAAAACATGCGTGAATACACCAATGAAGATAGCGGAATACTTACATTGATCGGTTATGTCGATTTGAAGACGAATCATGCCCAAAAACGCACTGCCTTGGTAAGCTTACTGCAACCTCCATGCTCACTGTCTTGGCAGTTTCGGGTCTCAAAACGAAGCTCCAAACTCCATCGGATGAGTCCCGCCTCATGGTCGAACCTCCCTACCACCTTCGCAAGACTTGAAAGTGTGCTAGCACTTGATTTCTCACCATGAGAAACCACTCTTGCTTCCTTATTCACGCCCAAACTGGTTCAAAACCAGTGAAGATCCACCATTGCCGTGAGAGGAAGAGAGAATTTGAGAGAGATAAAATTTGTATTAAGTTATTAAAATGATTTACCAAAAATCAATTTATATTTATGCCATAATTTTCATTAAATTAATAATAAAATTATGACACATAACATGCAATGGCTTAGAGTGTCAAACACTCAAACTCCATGCAATGACATTGAGTGCAATGTACACAATCTACATGCAAAGCATTAGAATGACATGTGTCATGTGGGCCCCACACGTTTCCAAATGAAAGTGGGCCCACGTGCACTCACGCGTTCGGGTTCGATATTTCCGAAATACCGAGCTTACGTCGCGACGTTAATTCAATCGAATTTAAATAAATAATTGCGCCTGGCGAAATTATTATTTACGTCGCTAACGAATTAATTCTAAATTAACTCGTTTGCCCGAATTAAAATCTGATTTTAATTCCGCGTCGAAATCTAATTTCGTCTAATATATCGAATATATTAATACATCGATTAATTCCGAATTAATCGTTCTCTCTCTTTAGACGACATTTTATCCCAGATAAAATATCTCCGTTATTAATCCTAGATTAATTTTCTCTCTCTTCTGTATAATCCCAGATTATTCAAGAGTGCGAGTTGTGCGTCATCGGTGGATTATCGGGAAGCGACCCATGAGATCCCCGGATAATCTGGCAGTAAATACGGTCGTCGGAGTATCCGAATCACGTACGTACCAAGTACTACGTTCTACCGATTTACGAGACAAGGTCGACTCCTAGCAAAGCACCAAGTCTACCTAATTCTCCGGACATATCCATTAAGAATATTTAAGATCTGTATCAAGCGTAGTATACTAATGTATTGTGCATATCGGCCCAGTATCGGATAATCACGTGCTAGGGCTGGGGCTGGATAAGTGTCTGCCCCGTCCGAAACACATATCGGATGTCTGGTAACTAGTCTCTATAATCGGATATTCATGACCTGGTCATAATATCACGATTGGATGCGCATCACTTTAAGAGCACTAATACCGTATCCTGCGTGACATCATCTCCATTATGACTGGAGTGACACTTCCGTCTTGACATCACATCCAATACACTACGATTCTCAATATACCCGGCATTGGCGTACACAGAACCGGTTACAGTCCTAGACGACCTCAACTAAAGTATATCGATTGTCGTAAGCATTAGCGATGTAAGTCTCAGGTTAAGACTATACACACACCTACCTTGATTTCGGCCTCCCATAGACACATATCATAATACCAATGGGATTCCGAGGGGTCTATCCAGAGCGAAGCTGTTTCCCGTACCATCGGTGAAACACGACCTCCTATCGCACTTGCATAAGTATCCAACACTTATATATATGAGAACTATGACGTTGTGCCCTCACAACGCACACAAGTGCAATACTAGCCTATTCCGCATTATCGATGTCCAGTCTCGATAATACTACTACGGCTAGGGATATTTAATGATTAATCCTTCGTGGACTGATACTGTCTCATATCATCTCAATCCAGGAACTAATCATAGGGACCTCTCTTCATTTATATATCTATGGTGATCTAATCACAAATGATGAGAGTGCAATTTCCTTATTACATAGTTAATTTGCTACAACAACACAATGATCTGTGCAAATAGTGACGCTATGGGTCATATTATCCAACATTTCAAGCTTTCAAAAAATCTTTTCAACAACTCCCATCAAGTCATATCTATCAATCAAGTTGTCAAGTCACATCACTCACAGTGACAAGTGATTTGACGCTTGAAGTGACTAGCGATTTGACGCTTGATTGACTTGCGTGCCGCACTCGAATTCGAAATGCGAATGCGCTCGAAAATAATCTCGGGTTCGGGTTCGTTAATTCCAAATTAATGAATTTTTCGTTGCGTCGTAATTAAATGATTACGCCTAGCGAAATCACTATTCACGTCGCTAACGAATTAATTCTAAATTAAGTCATTCACCCGAATTAAAATCTAATTTCAATTCTGTGTAGAAATCTAATTTCGTTTAATAAATCGAATATATTAATTTACCAATTAATTCCAAATTAATCGTTATCTCTCTTTATTGATATTTTATCCCAGATTAATTCCTCATCTAATTAATCCCAGATTAATTCTCTCTCTCATCTAATTAATCCCATATTAATTTAGAGTGCGAGTTATATGTCATCGGTGAATCTTTGGGAAGGGACCCATGAGATCCCCGGATATGTTGGCAGTAAATTCGGTCGTTGGACTATACGAACACATAAGTATCTCGTACTACGTTTTACCGATTTACAAGACAAGGTTGGCCTCTAGCAAAACGCCATGCCTACCCAATTCTCCGGAAATATCCTTACAGGAATAAAGGATCTATATCAAGCGTAGTATACCGTAGTATTACGTATTTCTGTCCAATATCGAATGATCACGTGCTAGGACTGGGCTGGAATTGTGTCTGCCCCGTACGAAGCACATGTCGGATGTCTGGTAACTAGTCTCTGTAATCGGATATACATGACCTAGTCATAATATCCCGATAGCTGTGCAGTATTTAAGAGAACCAGTCCTGTATCCTACGTGACCATCATCTCCATATGACTGGAGTGATATTTCCGTCTTGACATCACACCCAACACTACGATTCTCAATATACCCAGTATTGGCGTACACAGAACCTGTTAAAGCCCTGGACGACCTCAACCAAAGTATATTGATTGTCGCAAGTATTAGCGGAGCAAGTCTCAGGTTAAGACGAAATACACCTACCCTGATTGCAGACTCCCATAGACACATAGTCATACTACCAATGTGATTCCGCGGGGTCTATCCAGAGTGAAGCTGTTTCCCGTACCATCGGTGAACACAACCTCCTATTACACTTGCATTAGTATCCTATACCCAAATATATGAGAACTATGCCATTGTGCCCTCACAACGCGCACAAGTGTAATACTAGTCTTTTACATTTTTTTCGATGTCCAATCTCGATAATACTCTGACTAGGGATATTTAATGATTTATCCTTCGTGGACTGATACTGTCTCATATCATTCTCTGTCCAGGAACAAATCATAGGGACCTCTTATCATTTATATATCTAGGTGATCTAATCACAAATGATAAGAGTGCAAACTCATTTGTCACATAGTTAATTTGTACAACAACACCATGATCTGTACAAATAGTGACGTTATGGGTCATAATTGTCCAACACGGCGCCTCTCTTCTCTCTCTATGTAAAACACTTCCCTCAAACCTTGGCTTTCCTCACATTCACGGAAACCACCCATTACCCTCCACTAGCAAAAATCACACGCATAAATAGAACCAAGACACTCGGCAGTAACTAGAGAAAACCCTAATCTCTCGCATCCCTCTCCACTCATCTCACTCCACTCACGGTATAAACCCTAAAGGCCCTCACCCTCACTAACTCGCCAGCCAAGAACCACCATCGTTTCTCTCTCTCCACCCACTCGGCAACCTCACAAAAAATAAAGCCTTAACCCTAATGCCCCTCTCATTCACGTAACAAAAAACAAACAACAACAAACGGCCACTACCCACATGTCACTTGCATGTTTCTTCACGTGAACCATTAGACCGACAATAATAAGCCACAAAATGCCAAAACCATAAACCTTATGAACCATTAAACAATCACAAGCCACGTGAATCACTAACATAGATAAACAATCATAAACCCTATGCCAAGGCAAAACCCTGACCGAAAAAATAATAAACAATTAAAATCCAAGCCATGAATCAAGCCACCACCGATCCTTCAAACAACCAAATTGACCCATCATTCACGACCGAAACAGTAAACATCAGTCCCCCAAAATAGTCCCTAAAAACAATCCAGAAAATAAACCCAAACTGCAGTCCAAACAATGGCAAAAAGAAAGGAAAACAGCGGCCAAGATAGTGAGTGAAAACAGTGAAGTAACGAAGGAAAATATTGAACCAGTGAACCAGAGGAGTTACAGAGCATTAACCCTTCCGATGGCCGCGTAATGCACTTCCAAGAGGCGACTTAAAAGCTAAGACCTGAGGGCACCCTTTATTATATTTTATTTTGTCGTCCTGGAAATGACATCCATGGTTGGACGTGAAATACGTCAAACCGGGTATGCAAAGTCCTATATTGAAAATGGCCAAGTTCTTTGGTCACATATTTATTGTTCCGCATTTAATTTTCGTTTATTATCATTTTATTATTCCACATTTGTTTTGTTCTCTTCGGTTATTTATGGTTATATGCATTATCAATTTTCATGTATGTCAATAATGGGTTAGTGATTGAGTGTTTCTTCTCGTGGTGAATTGGATGGAAACCCAGATAAATTCTGTAGCCGAATCCGAAAGGACGGTAGTGCGGTCTGTACTTGGGATACAACTCCAAGTACCGCTTGAGGAAACGTTCACGCGTATGTTCATGAAATTGTGTGCTTACCATTATGTGGATTTACTTTTATGCATGCAAACTTAGATATAGGTTATACTCCTATGTATGCAAACTTAGATATAGGTTGTATGCAAACTTAGGTGTAGGTAATTCTTGTGTATGTATGTTGCGTAGACTCGGTTATATTATCACATAAATCCGTTCATTACAAGTGGCATAAGTAAGGGACCATCCGAATCTAACAGTTTGAGGTCTTCCCTTTCGAGGGGTGAGTGCGGCCTTAAATCATTTTCCCAGTTCACACTGGGTGGTGACTCCATTTTATTGCTCCGGTTTAGTCCGCCGCAGGCTATTTCGTACTCCCGACCGGGCCGCGAGCCTGGAACAGCTTCACCGATTTCTTTGTTCTACAGTCTGGCGACTCCACTAGGATAGAGAATCGACCCCGAATTAATGCCTTGTAATGCTTGTGATTTTTGCTTTAGTTAACCGTGTCTACAGTGGGTTGAAGGGGTTTAATCAAAGGCATTATTAGAGCTAGGTAATGATTTGGTGACTTCATTCATTCACTACATTTCTATAGCTGAAAGGAAAAGCTGTGAAGGCACCTAGATAATCATTTACCAGAAGCTTACCGTGATGGACTAATTTGGAGGACCTATTGTTTATTCCTGTCACTAATGCGATAAGAGCCTAAGAGGCTTGGGTATTTAAGAGAGTTCGCTCTACCCTCCCTCTGGGGAATCTTCAATAGGAAATCCATTTGACAGTCAGTCATGCATCATAACTCGTTGGCACATACCTTAAATTATAAAAAATGTGCGCTCACTTGGTCGCTCGAACCCTTGAGTGGGGAGTCCAAGTTATGGGCAATCCTTCGCCAGCGGGAGCCTTTGTCTACACTCCCATAAACCCATATGTGAACCATAGTTGTATGACCGATAGAAACCATCCCTTTATACTTGTGTTTGGGACTATCATCATTTGGATTCAGTTGGACCTTTCGTCATGAGCTGTGAACTTGTTGGGCCATTTAAACCGGGACGAGTTTGTGTCTTATGACGATTGGGCCAAAAGTTTCTAAAATGCCTTTGGACCACTTTGTGTTTGGGCCCCCTATCATTTGAAGTTTTTTAGCCACATTATCGCAAAAGTGTAAACCTGTTGGGCCTTTTTCAACTGGGAAATGTTTACACCTCGCAATGATATGATTGAATACTTTAAAATGATAACGGGCCAACTTGTATGAAAACCTTAATGTACTTAGAAGATCCAAACATGATCCAAATATGTCAGAAACATGAGTCTAATATCTGTTTTGATAATCACATATATATTATACCTCATACATCGCTCGTATCTCATGCATTTCATGCATACATGCATCATGTTAACCTATGTCTCTTAAAAGCCATCATAGATATCATTTGGGTTAGAGATTAAAAATAAAAAGTTTGTCAAGAAAGGTTTAGCAAACATGGATATTAGGGAAAAGGAAATCGAGAAACAGAAAACTTTACGGCAAGGAAAGAAAGACAAGTCTGGAGGCGACCAGTCTACCACCCCGCGAATAAGGGATATATCAAAAACATTAGCAATGCCAAAAAGCTTTCAACAAGATCAGGGAATACTTGGTGAAAGCTCTTGTCTTGAAGCCTCCAAGACCAGGCAAACCCCTAGTACTATATTTGGCCGTAGAACCTGAAGTGTTAGGGGCGATGATGGTACAAGCAGATGAGACGGGGGTAGATCATGCAGTCTATTACCTTAGTAAGAAGATGCTTCCGTACGAAGCCCGCTATCAAGAAGTATAGAAGATTTGTTTGGCAATGGTGTGGGAGTACAGAAAATCGCGTCACTTCTTCCAATCTTACAGGATTCAAGTGGTAGCAAATGAGAATCCCTTGAAGTATCTACATTCGGTGCCTTCACTAGTAGGGAAGTTAGGCAGATGGTTGGTATTGGTGACAGAGTTTGATGTTGTGTATCTCACCTCTAAAGTGATCAAAGGGCGAGCCGTAGCAGAGTTCCTAGCATTGCAATCGATAGAATGAGACCAGTATAAGTTTGAATTCCCAGACGAGGAGATCCAGGCAATAACAGTCCAAGCATGGAAGATGTACTTTAACAGAGCATTAAATTGCAAAGGAGCCGGAATATGGATTGTGATAGTAACCCCCGAAGGAGAAACACTGCCTATGGATAAGAGGTTGAAGTTCAGAGTAACTAACAACATGGCCGAGTATGAAGCATGCGCCTTCGGACTGACGGCATTGGTAACCTTGAAAGCTAAGAATGTGGAGGTCTACGGAGACTCGATGTTGGTAGTCCGGTAGATGCAAGGAGAATGAGAATTAAAGGAAGAAGGGTTGAAACCCTACTTGTTCCACCTCAGGAATCTGGCACAGGCCCTCCCCGATTGGAAATTCCAGCACTTGCCACGAGAAGAAAACCAAATGGCAGACGCGTTGGCTACCCTAGCCGCAACTTGGGAAAATCCAGAGAAATTGATGATGAGACCTCTAGTGTTGACAACGGCAAACAGACCTGTCTACGAGATAGAAAAGGTCTTGGAAGTAGATATCAACGATGGGAAACCCTGGTACTATGATATTCAGCGGTACTTAGAACGCGAGGAATTTCTGAAACAAGCAAGTCGGAAAGACAGGATAGCCATTCAGAAATTGGCTTCTCAATATGTGAGTTTGAAGGGAGAACTATACAAGAGACAAGCGAATGGAATCCAGCTGAAGTGTTTAAGAAAAGAAGAGGCTCAGAAGGTAATGGGAGAAGTACATGTCGGGGTATGTAGACCGTACATGAATGAATTGAACTTGTCCGCAAGATAGTAAGACAAGACTTCTACTGGTCGACCATGGAAGCTGACTGCGCGAAGCTGGTAAAGCATTGTCACGATTGTCAAGCGCATGGTAACTTGAACCATTTGCCGCACACATCAAATGGCTATCAGAGCCGTGGGCTTTCTCAGCATGGGGAATTGACATGATCAGAGAGATTCGACCGCACGTATCGAATGGACATCATTTTATAGTAGTGACAGTAGACTACTTTTTAAAATGGGTGGAAGCCGAGTTATTTCGTAACGTCACGGCAAAACAAATGGCAAAGTTCATAGCTCGGAATCTCATTTGTCGATATGGGATTCCGCATCACGTAGTAACAGACAACGGTGTCCAGTTTCAAGGAGAAATAAAGGCAATTCTATAAAAATACGGGATATAACATCACAAGTCATCACCCTACAGACCGCAAGCAAATGGGGCAGTCAAGGTAGCCAATAAGACAATAAAGAAGATGTTAGCCAAAATGACGGAGAACTACAAAGATTGGTCCGATAAGCTGCCGTACACCTTGTGGGGGTACAAAACTTCTGTGAGAACTGCAACGGGAACCACACCTTACTCTTTGGTCTACGAAATGGAAGTGGTATTACCGGTGGAAGTTGAGATACAATTTATGTGGGTGTTAGCAGAAACAGAGTTACCTAAATGGGAATGGGCCTCACAGAGATTTGAACAGTTAACACTGCTGGATGAGAAGAGAATGAAGTCTTTATGTGATATGCAGTTATACAAGAAGAGGTTGGCTCGAGCATTCAACACAAAGGTGTGTCCTACCATGATCAGAAAGGGTGATATAGTGCTTAAGCAGTCAAAACCGTCGACGAAAGACCCGAGAGGAAAGTTCAGACCTAACTGGGGCTGTGAAGCTGTCAGACTTGGAAGGGAACAAATTCACCGAGCCGATCAACGTGGACAAATTGAAGCAGTATTTCACCTGAGCAAGAGAAGGCTGAGCGATCACCAGGAGGACTGGTGGAAGACCTAACCCAACGGAATAGGAAATTCATTCATGCATGCATGCATACACGTAACATATTTGTATTCTTTTTTGTGTTTGTTCTGTTTTATATTAACATTTTTCAAAGAAGAAAAAAGAGAAAGTGGCAAAGGCAAGCCAACCAGAAGCAGCAACATATGAGTATTAGTTTTGGGGATGAGTCTCAGGGTTGAGGCCCGCATCAGTATCAGTTTCTGGGATGAGTCCCAGGGTTGAGGCCCACATCAGTATCAGTTTCGGGGATGAGTCCCAGGGTTGAGGCTCGCATCAGTGTCATTTTCGGGAATGGATCCCAGGGTTGAGGCCCTTATCAGTATCAATTTCGGGAATGGATCCCAGGGTTGAGGCCTACATCACTATTAGTCGGAAATGAATCCTAGGGTTGAGGCCAACATCAGTGTCAATTTCGGAAATGAATCCCGGGGTTGTGGCCCACACCAGTGTTAGTTTCGGGAATGGATCCCAGGGTTGAGGCCCACATTATCAGTGGTTGAAAGGAAGAATTCCATTATAGAAAAAAAAAGTCCTAAATGGTGAAGCATATGTCTGGTGATGAAATTGTTTGAAGTAAGGTGAAACCTTGGAAACGATAAGTGCGAGATATGTTCTCATCCGGTATTTTGATTGATTGATCTCGGCTAGACTCGTGAGCACTTAATTACGGGATCTTAGCAGTAGAAGCCTGAGTAGTCGGCGAGATGACTAGTTGAAGAGATAGCGGATCAGTGAATGACCGTTTGATTAGATGTCCATCTAGGTTTACTTGTGTTACGATATGTGATATGGCTGGAAATTAAGGAAAAGTCTCTAAAGAAGAAAATATAAACCACTTATAACCGATAAGCGTGAAGCTACCCATTGGTGAGTATTATGACCACCATGAGGAGGAATGCTACCTTAAAGGGTAGATGTGTGAAAAAAATGAAAATTGATGATGAAGAATGAAATGAATGATGAACAGAAAAAAGAAAAGAATAAGAAAGCCATATCACATTGAGTACGAGGAAGTAATTATAGAGTATGACCAAGACACCTAGGTTGGTTAGACCCACTTATCCCGTTCTTCGAGACAAAATCATCAAGTTGGTTTGCTTAAGGATTAAGTTGTGAAAGAACCTTGGCACACACACACATGGGATTCTAGTTCAGATCACTCATTCAGACGATCGGATTTGAGTGTTTCAGGTACTTTGAAGGTTCTCTGGTTTCGACACGAAGCATCATTTGAGGACGAAAATATGTTTGGCTATCGGGATTATCTCGTGAGAGGTAGTATAGTGTGTTGTTATGTAACATCACAGCAGGAGATCTATCTTGACCTAATGAAAGCAACAAAGAACAATAAAATAAACCGAGACTGGGGGCGACCATTCTACCCTTTCTCATACAGCACAGTTCGGGAATGAACCATCACCTCAGCAATGCCTCGGGGATGAGGTTCAGTATGCCGGGAATGGCATTTTGAGGATGGAGCAAGGGTCGAGGCCCACATCAGTATCAGTTTTGGGGATGAGTCTCAGGGTCGAGGCCCACATCAGCATCAGTTTGGGGATGAGTCATAGGGTCGAGGCCCACATCAGCATCAGTTTTGCGGTTGAGTCCCAGGGTTGAGGCCCACATCAGTAGTAGTTTGGGGATGAGTCCCAGGGTCGAGGCCTAGATCAGCATCAGTTTTGGGGATGCGTCACAGGGTCGAGGCCCACACATCAATAGCAGTTTTGGGATGCGTCCCAGGGTCGAGGCCCACATCAGCATTAGTTTTGGGGATGAGTCACAGGGTCGAGGCCCACATCAGTATCATTTTGGGAATGAGTCACATGGTCGAGGCCCACATCAGTATCATCGGGATGCGTCCCAGGGTTGAGCCCCACGTTGTCAGCAGTTTTGGGATGTGTCCCAGGGTCGAGGCCCACTTTGTCAGCGGTATTGGAATGCGTCTTAGGGTCGAGGCCCACGTTGTCAGCAGTTTTGGGATGCGTCCCATGATAGAGGCCGAAATTGTCAGCGGTATTGGGATGCGTCCCAGGGTCGAGGCCCACGTTGTCAACAGTTTTGGGATGCATCCCAGGGTCGAGGTCCACATTATCAGTAGTATTGGGATGCGTTCCAGGGTCGATGCCCACGTTGTCATCAGTTTTGGGATGCGTCCCATGGTCGAGGCCCACTGTATTATCAGCACAGTTCGGGAACAAAGCCCACATTCGGTGGTTCAGGAACAAAACCGAGTGGTCGAAGCACCTCGCCACCTTATCAGATCAGTTCGGTAGTGATTCCTAGAGATCGCAACATCTTGCAGGGATGAACCTCGTGTTGGTTTTAATCTAGGTCCCAAGATCATACAAGACATGAAAATAATGCGTGAATACATCAACAGAGGTAGCGGAATACTCACATCGATCGATTGAGTCGATTTGAAGACGAATGAAGCCCAAAAGCTCACTGCCAAGGGCACCAACTGCAGCAGTCCACTGCCTTCGATTTTCAGATTTGAGCTGAGAAAACGGAGCTCCAAGCCTCGTCCGACGGATCCTGGATCATGGGCGAACCTCCCTACCACATTCGCAAGACTCGTAAGTGTGCTAGCACTTGATTTCTCACCATGAAAAACCACTCTTGCTTCCCTTTAGTGTCACGCCATTTCTGGTTCAAAACCAGTGAACTTCTAAGCTTTTGGGCGTGAGAAGAAGAGAGCAAAATGAGAGAGAAAGAAATGTGTTAAGTTATTACAAAAGTTGTAAATCATTTTGTTTATATATTTTCCAAAAATATTAATGATTTACCAATTAATTTAACTTTCAAAAAGTCAAAGAAATGAATGTAATAAGCTTGAGTGTTCCACACTCCAATATCAATGTCCATCAAGTCATATCAACTTTAATAAAGTGACATGTCTTTCAATCAATCAATCACATCAATCAATCACATCACTCAAAGTGACATTTGTTTTGACGCTTGATGTGACGAATGATTTGACGCTTGATGCGACTTGCGATGCCGCACTCGAATTTGAAATATGAATGTGCTCGCAATCACACTCGGGCTCGGGTTCGTTAATTCCAAATTAACAATTTTTCCGTCGCGTCGTAATCAGATGATTACTCCTAGCGAATTCACTATTCACGTCGCTAACGAATTAATTCTAAATTAATTCGTTCGCCCGAATTAAAATCTAATTTTAATTCCGCGTCGAAATCTAATTTCATTTAATATATCGAATATATTAATTCATCGATTAATTCCGAATTAATCATTATCTCTCTCTAGACGATATTTTATCCTAGATAAAATATCTCCGTTATTAATCCTAGATTAATTTTCTCTCTCTTCTATATAATCCCAGATTATTCAAGAGTGCGAGTTGTGCGTCATCGGTGGATATCGGGAAAGCGACCCATGAGATCCCCGGATAAGTTGGCAGTAAATACGGTCGTCGGAGTATCTGAATCACGTACGTACCAAGTACCACGTTTTTACCGATTTACGAGACAAGGTCGACTCCTAGAAAAGCACCAAGTCTTCCAAATTCTCCGGACAGATCCATTAAGAATATTAAGATCTATATCAAGCGTAGTATACGATTGTATTGTGTGTATCGGCCCAGTATCTGATAGTCACGTGCTAGGCCTGGGGCTGGATAAGTGTCTGCCCCGTACGAAGCACATGTCGGATGTCTGGTAACTAGTCTCTATAATCGGATACACATGACCTTGTCATAATAAACCGAACCCGATGGCCGCGCAGTACTTAAGAGCACTAATACCGTATCCAGCGTGACATCATCTCCATATGACGGAAGTGATACTTCCGTCTTGACATCACATCCAATACACTACGACTCTCTGATAAACCCATAAGTGGTGTACGCAGAACCGGTTAAAGCCTGTACCACCAAGAACAAAGTCTATCGATTATCGTAAGTATTAGCGATGTAAGTCTCAGGTTAAGACCATACACACCTACCTTGATTTCGGCCCCTCCCATAGACACATAGTCATAATACCAATGGGATCCGAAGGGTCTATCCAGAGCGAAGCTGTTTCCGTACCATCGTTGAAACACGACCTCATATCGCACTTGCATAAGTCTCCAACACTTATATATATGAGAACTATGCCGTTGTGCCCTCACAACGCGCACAAGTGCAATACTAGCCTATTCTGCATTATCGATGTCCAGTCTCGATAATACTCCGGCTAGGGATTTTAATGATTAATCCCTTCGGGGACTGATACTGTCTCATATCATTCTCAGTCCAGGAACTAATCACAGGGACCTCTCTTCATTTATATATCTATGGTGATCTAATCACAAATGATGAGAGTGGCAATTTCCTTGTCACATAGTTAATTTGCTACAACAACACAATGATCTTGTGCAAATAGTGACGCTATGGGTCATTTTGTCCAACAATCTCCCACTTGGCACATAGCCGTCACATCAAGTGTCCCACACCCGAACTATGTACGGTGTTTTGCTCAAATTGCTGAGGAAAGATTTTCGTCAGCGGATTTGTTTTATTATCGTTTGACGCGATTTACACATACACGATCATCACATCGCCATGATGTATGATCCGAACGAATCAGATGATATAGGAAGTATATATCTGGATCGTCGATGAGACCTTTAATTCCTAGCCGTGCTGATGCCTAGCTCAGCTGCTAAAAGAACTATATCTAATCTAATTAGATTTATTTTCGATCCAAATGGCTTCTATTGCTGCCTCAGCTGCAGCAATAATCCGCATTGTTGTTTATTCGGCAACAGGTATCTTGCTTGGAAGATTTCCAGCTCACTGTCCCGTTATTCAAACTTTATAGTACCGTAGTATTTAATTGTTTGGAAACTTGCAGCAGTGATCTCAGTCACTTCAAGTTCCTCCTTCTCCATAGTTTTTTAAGACAACATCTTTAGTTCTCTCAGATACTAACAGATGTTCTTAACTTCAATCCAGTGACTATCACTTGGATTGACTTGATCGTGACTCCATATGCTCGAAGCGTATGAGACACCCTTCAAGTACATTTTAAATGTACATTTCCCAGAGAGTGTTAACAACTCCAAATCTATCCAGTAGATCTTTATTCCTTGAATAAAGGTTGTTACTCCCCAGAATTCTACGGAGACTTTCTATGAAAGCCAAGCTTTAACAATTGCTTTATGGGAATTTCACTGTCAGTTGCGCTCTCTCCCACTAACCTCCTTATATACACAAGAATTATTCATTTTGAGTCAAATCATAACCATTATGATTATTTCGAACGACAGTTCCAAGAACCTTATGCTTGCTTCAATCCAAACATGGATCGAATAACCCGCAAACCTTGTTTGTCGGTTATTCAAAATCGTCAGGATGTTGTAAACATCCTCCAAAAGGTTCCTTTTCAGGAAAGCGATTTAGATCTGTATCTGACATATTTCATAAATGAAATACGCAGTTATCAACAAGCATTTTCAAAATGGATTTACCATGGCAACAGGTAAAGGTTGAACCGTTATTAACACAATGTTGATAACGATACCTTTCCGTCAATAGCCCACAGCTTTGTACGTTGGTATGTTGCCTTCCATGTATGTCTTCCTTGAAGATGTTAATGTACCAATAGGCACAATGCCTTGTGGTACAAACAACTAGTATCCAAAATAGTTGTTATACATGGAATCCATTTCGGACTCATGGCACTTTGCCATAATAGGGAGTCGATAAACTCGTATCACTTCCTCAAAACGTAGTCGGTGGATATACCTTCATAAGATTGACATCTTTATGAGGTTAGATCATTAACCCATACCCTAGGTTGTTTTCTGACTCTATGCGATCTACGAAGTTCTTTGGTATGTGAAGATTTGGTACAGATTCATCATTGATGAACTGTTTGTGTTCCATTAAGGACTTTGTGCCTTGAACAGTAGTACTCCAATTTTCATCGAGTATCACTATCCTCCCACTGACCACTGCATATCGGTATTCCTCTCTGGAAAAACCGCATGTGAGCAACAATCACATTGTGTTCTCAGTGAGATTTATAAGTACTATACTTAAGGGTTTCCCTTAGGATGACCTATATAGGCACTGTTCCAATTTGGGTCTTTCAGTATGGTATCATCCAAACGTTATGCCTGGCATACCCAAATTATTAGGAGTGAGAACCCTGTTTCTTTCCCGTTCATATCCTATATGACATCTGTCAAACAGATTTATAAGGGAACCTTATTCTAAATAAGTTTTGCACTGTTAATACATATCCTTTAAAAGGAAACAGTAGCTCAGAGTGACTCGTGATAAACCTTAAAATCCACAATTCGGTCACACACAAAATTCGGTTTTTAGTCTGTACACCCGTCTAACTGACGTGTCTCGGGAGGAGTCCTCATATGAAAGAATACCGTACTCTTTCATGTACTTCTGAACTTACTGCTTAGTATTGTTTTTTTTTCCATTACGGTCTTACCATGGCGGAATGATACTATTAGCCGATCTGTTAATACACTTCGTGTCAAAACTTTAAAAGTTTACGATCTTGTGTTCTTCAAAAGAAACACATAACCACAACGTGATGCTACATCCGTCAAGGTCACGAAATATTCATGTTGACATCTAGTCTAGCTAGATATGGGCCCACTAACTTCACCATGAATAGGGCTAACAGATCGGTGGCCCCTTATACTATTACCAAGTAAATAGTATTTTAGGTACTTTACCTATAAACTAGATCGCAGACCTTATTTGAATAGTCAAATCAGTCCTAGTACCCACTCTTCAAAAGTGTGGATATACGAGTCTCGTTTAATTGTGTCCTAGACAACAATGCCACAAATAAGTCTCTATTGATCAAAAAATTTGAGCTATTTATTTGTCATTTTATATGTTTGAGATTTTATTATATTCAAAATATAAATTCTGTTATTTACATCTAATGTATTTAATCTCAGTATCATCTTTATATAATAAAGCACTTAGTGTTCATAATATAAAGGTTTTATCCGCAACGGATTAAACCTGATATAGAGATAATGTCTCTAGTCAAACTAGTTACATTATAACAGTTCCTAATTTAAGTACATACCCGAATGTAGTTCCTAAACTTAGGTATCTACGGTCAAACAGCGACTTTCGTCCCGTTTCCGATTCGCAGAGAAAT
Source organism: Zanthoxylum bungeanum (assembly GCA_019454045.1). Lineage (NCBI taxonomy): Eukaryota > Viridiplantae > Streptophyta > Magnoliopsida > Sapindales > Rutaceae > Zanthoxylum > Zanthoxylum bungeanum. The sequence goes on along the minus strand of SKCR01046223.1, from coordinate 7,378 downwards.
CTCGGCTTGAAGTGTCAGTATCCAGCTCATAGCGGATTCTGAACATCATACATATATTTTATGTACCACACTAAGTATTTAAAATCCAATTTCAATACTAGTAGTGAACATAACTTTGACAAATATTTTTAAAGTTAGAGCCTCGCCCTTTCTTTAATTCCTTCGTGTCTTCCATATCCAAATGGTAGTCACTTTGGGATATGTCAATTATCTTTTCAATATTTCACAAACCTTTGGCCAAACTTTGGGTTTCGGAAATATCGAAACGATGTGCACCTTGTGCAACTCGCCCAATTGCAAACTTTGATTTTTCACTTCTAGAATAGTCAAATCAATCTCTAAGAATTATTAATTGCAATTTAATACTTTTAAATCTAATATAGATTTATGATAAGTATATTAATTAAGCACTAAAGTCATCATCACATAAATCTTCCAAAGATTTTATGCTCTACTATTGCTTAATTATGGGCTTAGTCATAATAAGTTATTTTATCAAATAAATTAACCTATTATTTATTCCCAATATGAAAATTAAATCATTTAAAAAACTTTAACCCAAGGATTATATATTTTAAATATTCAACTTTCAATTCTTTCTTGATTTCAATAGTCCAACTATTTAATCAATTTTAATAAGGTACTATTTATTATAATGATTACAATAATCCAATTATTTAATCAACTATAATTTTAATATTGATTACTATAATCCAATTATAAAATCAACTATCATTTTAATTCAATTATATTGATTACTATAATCCAATTATAAAATCAACTATATAGTGAATGAGTTTGTATATAGTCCAACTATATATATTTTTAAAACAACATAAAATATTAGTCCAACTAATACTTTTGATTAATATGACGAGTAAAATAGATGAGCGCGTTTAGCGAGTATTCGAACGAATGTTGCAAATTCATACTTGCCTCCCACTATTTTTCGTCGAGCCTCTACCCTCTGTCGAGTACTCGGGAACCGTGTTTCCTAGTGGGCTAGGATCCCCGTTAAATATCACACAATCTTGACTTTGGCCAACAAATATATGATAATTAACTAGGTAGATCTCGAAGATCAATTTGATCTCATCCAACTCCTAGATCCAGTAGGTGGACATCCAAGTCCCAAACATATATCTTATATATGCCTATACATCGAATGTATACCCTAACCTTTTTCCTCTGAATCAACTAGTGTTAGACATTATGTCCCATAGCGTCACTGTTTGTAAATGATATTGTAATATTGTACAAAATAACTATGTGATAATGAAATTGCCTTTTGCCGTTTTGTAATATTATTTACTTTGATATATAAATGGCGAAAGTCCATATGATTAATACCGGATTGAGATGATATGAGACAGTATCAATCCATAAGGTTTAATCATTAAATATCCCTAGTCGGAGTATTATCGAGATCAGACATCAATAATGCGGAATAGACTAGTATTGCACTTGTGCACGTGTGAGGGCACAACGGCATAGTTCTCATATATTTAAGTATTGGATACTTATGCAAGTGCGATAGGAGGTTTGTGTTTTTAACCGATGGTACGGAAAACAGCTTCGCTCTGGATAGACCCCGCGGAATCCCATTGGTAGTATGTCTGCGTGTCTAGGGGAGGCCGCAAAGGTAGGTGTATATGGTCTTAACCTGAGACTTACATCGCTAGTACTTGCGACAATCGGTAACTTTGGTTTGGTTGGTTGGGGACCTTAACCGGTTCTGTGTACACCTCTCTGGGTTTATCGAGAATCATAGTGTACTGGATGTGATGTCGAGAGGGGAGTATCACTTCAGACAATGGAGGTGATGAATCACGCAGGACACAGAACTAGTACTCTATAAAAAGTTGCAACCGTCGGGACAATATGACCAAGTAAATGAGGTTTCTCTTATTGTATTATGTAATTGGGTAAGAATAGAATAGTGCTAGCGGGGAGAGGAAAGGGAGTGATTTGTTCTAGGAACAAGTTGTTGTTCATATCCATCCGTATATCGCTATTTTACTTTACTTTACGCGCTTTATGATGTTTTTAGAAGCATGCTTAAGGGTGTATGATGATGAGACCTAACAAAGATAAATTAATTGGTTGCCAATTACGCGAAAATCCCTCAAACAATATTAAGCGATTATCCTTCCATTGAATGATTCTTGTTCAAGATCCGAAGTTGGCATGGGTTTTGTTTGGCCAAAGTCAAGACCTTTGTCAATCAGGATGTACTTGAATCATGAGAGTTTTTGTTGCATATCGGTGTCTTGTCCAAATCGTGATTTTTTTTGGCCAAAGTCAAGATCACTTTTGGTCCAATGACATTGATTACGAAACTTTCCTCGTCAATGGGTCCCGCTTAACTGGAATCATTAGGTTTGTTTTTGGCCAAAGCCAAGGCCTAGATGATTCGGAGGATAGGGTTAGGAAAATGTAATGGATACATTGACATTATACATATGTTTCGGACTTGGATGTCCACCTAACCGGATCTAGGAATTGGATGAGATCCAATTGATCATAGAGATCTACCTAAGTTAAATAGCATACAGCTTTTATTGGCCAAGTCAAGGTTGTGTGTTATTTAACGGGATCCTAGCCCACTAGGAATGCGATTTCCCGAGTTCTCCACGAGAGGGTTAGAGACTTGAAGAAAATAGTGGGAGGCTATTATTGAATTTGCAATTTCGTTCAGATCTTAGCCTTACGCGTCTTTCAAAATTATTTCGTCAATATTTTAATAATTAGTTGGAATAATATATTGTTATTTTTGCTTGTAACAGTTTGACTGTACCCATAACATCGTTGACTTTTATAGTTGGACTATAGTTGTCAAGATGACTGGCAGGGTAATGTCCGCGACATAATCATGGGCGATAATGTCTTCAAAGGGACAAACTTTGCCGACTGGGAAATGAACCTCAAGATAGTGCTTGGGGCTGAGAGGTGCTGTATACTATTCAAGACCTCTCCCGCCTAAACCCACTGAGCCACTGGAGCTAGAGTTATGGAAGACTCATAGTGACGATTGTGACCAAGCTCAGTCAGTTATGCTAGCTGGCAATGACCAGCATTTCAGACGCCAGAACAGGGACTTGGATCCCTTAACATGATGGCAAGATTGCGTGATCTCCACCGCACCAACAAGCGGATGGAGAGGTACGAGCTAGTAAGGAAACTCTTCCGCTCCCGGATGACAGACGGCGCATCAGTTGAGGCCAACAGGACTCAAATGATCGCTGACATAGATGAGTTAGCCAAGATGGGCATTGTCTTGGAGGCAGAGTTGACGATTGATATGCTATTACAATCGCTACCCGATACTTGGAAACAAATCATCATCATATAAGTTGATGGACACTGACGACACTCTTTGGAGAGTTGTTGTCCGTGCTGAAGGAGTCGAAAAGACTCCTAAGGGGAGCAAGCGCGAGGCGTATTATGCATCGACCTCCATGCGCCAAGGGCTGGCCCAAGGCAATTGGAGGTGGGAGGAAGAGAAGTTCAAGAACAAGGGCAAGGGCATTGACATGGCTTCTAGAAGCCAAAGGACAACATCTCGCGACATCTGCCTGTTGTAGTTCAATCAAGTCCACAAGATCACAAAACATGCATAAAAACGAGTATGAACACATCAAAGGAGTAAGGCGGAAACATAACTCACATTGAATGGTTTTGATGAAATGAAGAACATGCGTTTTTTTTTGGCTTCATCAAGCTCGGTTTTGGGGCTTCTGGAACTGCAGTGAACGCACAGTGGGGGCTGTGAAAATCTCCTCCATTTTCGGCCATGCAAGATCCATTGAAGCTCAAAGCTTCAAGCTTCCATGCTCACAAACTCACTTCCCTATCACCTTTGTATCACTCCTAGAGTGTGCTAGCACTAATCATCTTCCATGCATCTCATCTCGATTTTTCAGTGAAACCAGAAAAAAATGAAGAAGAAAAACGGCAGTGAAGCCGTGAGATGCAGAGGGAAAAAGAGAGGGAAGAGAGAAAACCGTGAAGACCAAAAGAGAGGTGAGAGTGTCACGTGAATCTTGTCCAAAATTGAACAACAAAGACCAATAAGTTAGTCACGTGAATGACCAAAAGATTTGCCAAAACCGTGTACTACACATTGTCCAAGAGAGAGAAAATGATTTTATATACATATATCTTTATTCCATTTACCAAGTAAATGAATAAAATATATATACACAAGTCTTATCAACTTTCAAACAATCACTTTTCTATATTCACATCATGTCACTTTAATAAAGTGACAACATGTCATATCACATCACTCAAAGTGATAATTGATTTGACGATTGACGCGACAAACGATTTGACGCTAGATGTGACTTGCGTGCCGCGTTCGAATTCGAAATGCGAACGCGCTCGCAATCACTCTCGGGCTCGGGTTCGCTAATTCCAAATTAACGAATTTTCCGTCGCGTCGTAATTAAATGATTACGCCTAGCGAATTCACTATTCACGTCGCTAACGAATTAATTCTAAATTAATTCGTTCGCCCGAATTAAAATCTAATTTTAATTCCGCGTCGAAATCCAATTCGATTAATATATCGAATATATATAATTTTATCGATTAATTCCAAATTAATCGTTCTCTCTCTCTAATTAATAATATTTTATCCCAGATAAAATATCTCCGCTATTAATCCCAGATTAATTTTCTCTCTCATCGAATTAATCCCAGATTAATTCTATCTCTCCGAATTAATCCAGATTAATTCTATCTCTCTCTTCTAATTAATCCCAGATTAATCTAAGTGCGAGTAATACGTCATCGGTGAATCTTCGGGAACCGACCCATGAGATCTCCGGATATGTTGGCAGTAAATGCGATCGTCGGACTGTCCGAACACGTAAGTACCTCGTACTACGTTTATATCGATTTACAAGACAAGTTGGCTTCTAGCAAAGCGCCATGCCTACCCAATTCTCCAGAATATTCTTACAGGAATATATAGATCTGTATCAAGCGTAGAATACCGTAGTATTGTGTATATCGGCCCAGTATCGGATAATCACGTGCTAGGGCTGGGGCTGGATAAGTGTCTGCCCCGTCCGAAACACATGTCGGATGTTTTGGTAACATAGTCTCTATAATCGGATATACATGACCTGGTCACAATATCCCGATTGGTTGCGCAACACTCAAGAGCACTAGTACCATATCCTGCGTGACATCTACTCCAATATGACTGAAGTGACACTTCCGTCTCGACATCACACCCAATACACTACGACTCCCTGATAAACCCAGAAGCGGTGTACCCAGAACCGGTTAAAGCCCTGTACCACCAAGACCAGAGTTTACCGATTATCGCAAGTATTAGCGATGCAAGTCTCAGGTTAAGACTATACACACCTACCTCGATTCGGCCTCCCATAGACACATAGTCATAATACCAATGGGATTCCGAGGGGTCTATCCAGAGCGAAGCTGTTTCCCGTACCATCGGTGAAACACGACCTCCTATTGCACTTGCATAAGTATCCAATACTTATATATATGAGAACTATGCCGTTGTGCCCTCACAACGCGCACAAGTGCAATACTAGCCTATTCCGCATTATCGATGTCCAGTCTCGATAATACTTCGGCTAGGGATATTTAATGATTAATCCTTCGGGGATTGATACTGTCTCATATCATCTCAATCCAGGAACTAATCATATGGACCTCTCTTCATTTATACATCTATGGTGATCTAATCACAAATGATGAGAGTGCAATTTCCTTGTCACATAGTTAATTTGTACAGCAACACCGTGATCTGTACAAATAGTGACGCTATGGGTCATATTATCCAACAATCTCCCACTTGGCACATAGCCAGTCACTCGAGTGTCTAACACCCGAACTATGTACAATTCGCTCAAATTGTTGAGGAAAGGTTTTCGTCAGCGGATTTGCTTAATTATCGTCTGACGCGATTTACACGATCATCACATCGCCACGATGTATGATCCGAACGAATCAGATGATATAGAAGTATATATCTGGATCGTCGATGAGACCTTTAATTCCTTAGCCTGTGCTGACGCCTAGCTCAGCTGCTAACAGAACTATATCTAATCTAATTAGATTTATTATCGATCCAAATGGCTTCTATTGCTGCCTCAGCTGCAGCAATGATCCGCATTTGTTGTTAATTCGGCAACAGTTATCTTGCTCGGAATATTTCCAGCTCACTGCACCGATATTCAAACTGTATAGTACCGCAGTATTTACCGGTTTGGAAACTTGCAGCAGTAATCCCAGTCACTTCAAGTTCTCCATCTCCATAGTTTAAGACAACATCTTTAGTTCTCTCAGATACTAACAGATGTTCTTAATCTTCAATCCAGTGACTATCACTTGGATTGACCCGATTATGACTCCATATGCTCAAAGCGTATGAGACACCAATACAAGTACATTTCAAATGTACAATTTCTCAGAGAGTGTTACCAACTCCAAATCTAGTCCAGTAGATCTTTATTCCTTGAATAAAGGTTGTTACTCCAGAATTCTTCGGAGAATTTCTTATGAAAGCCAAGCTTTCACCGAGTGTTTTATGGGAATTTCATTGTCAGTGCCCTCTCTCCCACTAACCTCCTTATATACACAAGAATTATTTCGTTTTGAGTCAAAACGTCAGTTCCAAGAACCTTATGCTTGCTTCTATCCAAACATATTGATATACATGGAGTCCAGTTCGGACTCATGACACTTTGTCATAATAGGGAGTCGATACCTCGTATCACTTCCTTTGTTCTTGTGTATTCGAAGATTAATGGTATAGTTTCATCCTTGATGAACTATATGTTGTCCATTAAGATTCAGTGCCTAGAATAGTATTACTCCGATTTTCATCGAGTTATACTATCCTCCCACTTACCACTGCATATCGGTATTCCTCTTAGGAAAACCGCATGGAGAGCAATAATCTAATTGTTCTCTAGTGAGGTGTTTAAGTACTATACTTATGGTTTCCCTAGGATAACCAATATTGGCACTTATCCAATTTGGGTCCTTGGTTTGGTATCATCCAAACGTTATGCCTAGCATACCAAATTGTCAGGAATGAGAAACCTCGTTTCTTTCCTGTTCATATCCTATACGATATCTGTCAAACAGATTTATATGGAACCTTATTCTAAATAAGTTTTGCACTGTTAGTACATATCCTATGGAAGGAATGATATAGCTTAAAGCGACTCGTGATTAACCTTATCATGTCTAACAAAATTCGGTTAATCCGTTCGGACACACGTCAAAATGACGTGTTCCAAGAGGAGTCCTCATTGAAAGAATACTATACTCTTTCAAGTATACGAGAAACTTACTGCTAAAGTATTTTCCATTACGGTCTTACCGTGGC
>SKCR01046222.1:0-66245 GCA_019454045.1 Zanthoxylum bungeanum | reverse complement strand
GCATGATTAGATTTGAGATAAATTAATTGGATCAAAAATCAAAAAAAAAAAATTAGCATAGCCGAACACTATAGGCAGTGGACTACTCACTTTGATTTTTTTTTTTTAACAACATTGGATGTGTATAATGCATGATATAAATGTTGATTGTTGGTTTGATTAGATTGAAATCAAAATTGATAAACATTATGTTAAATTCAAAGAGCATGATAAACATGGAATGATATGTTTTGCTTCAATTTGTGTTAAACATAAATTGATTAATTTAAGCATGATTAATTAGTTTAATTGATGTTTTGGAAATATTAAGTTTAATTAATTAATCATGGCTAATGCACTTTAATTATAATAATTATGATATTTGGAATATTGAAATTATAATAATTAGCCTTTAAATTTTGAATTGGGCTAGAAGTGTGTATTTGGGCTTAATGGGAATGGTTATACCAAGTTTGGTTTTGGACATTTGGATTAGATCCAATTGGGCCCAAAACCAATTCCATAAAGTTCAAATATATCACTTGAGCCTTTAAAGAATTTAATTGGACCTAAATTGACTTGTTGGCAATATGGTTATTCTTATTGGGCCTTGGCATTTTGGGTTTGATCCATTATGGCCAAAGCCCATGCCTTAAGAATCAATTTAAAAGCCCATTGGACTTTAATTAAAATGACATTGGATGTTATTGGGCTATTGAGACCCATTAAGATTGGATTTGGAATCCAACTCTTTAAGGCACATAAATAAGTGTAAGTGTTTAATTTGGAATTAAATTGAAATTAGTATTGAATACAAATAAATTGGATTTAAAGTTGTAGTTCGATATAATTCAAGAATACGTACTTTAAGTATTTATTCTTAAACGAGTTGGACTCGCGCAAATCAAATCTTTGTTTGAACATTGGATGGTCATTAATTCAAAGATTAATTAATTGGATTAGATTGATTGAATAACTTGCTTTGTGTGAATACATGAATGTGTTGTATGAATAATGTATATCGGATGGATATTAGAAGGGTGAGGGCAATTTTGGAAATTGTTGTAATTTTAGAATTTATTAATTGGACCTGCGTGTCCAGCCTTTTATCTCCTTATTCTTTGTAATTCTCTTCTCACCAATTCCCCTCAATGTTAATGAGGTTTCTTTGATGTATTATATAATTGGGTAGAAGTTAGAATAGTGCTAGCCGGGGAGAGGAAATGGAGTGATTTGTTCTAGGAATAATTTGTGAGATATCCATCCGCATATCATTATTAATTTATTTATCGCGCCTTATTTTTCTTTTAGAATGCATGCTTAAGGGTGTGTGATGAGACCTAATCAAAGATAATTAATTGGTTGCCAATTACGCGAAAAACCCTCAACAAATATTAAACGTTTTCCTTCCATTGAGTAATTCATTCTCACGATCCAAGATTGACATTGGTTTGTTGGCCAAATTCAAGAATTTTTTCCATCGAGGATGTGTTTGAATCATGAAGGCTTTGTTCCATATCGCATGCCTGGGGCAAGTTGTGATTTATTGGCCAAAGTCAAGATCACTTCTTGTTCATCGACATGGATTACAAAGCTTTCCAAAGTCAATGGGTCCCGCTTAACTGGAATCATTGAGCTTGTTGAGCCAAAGCCAAGGCTTAGTTGATTCAGAGGAAAAAGGTTAGGAAAATATATTGGATATATTGGCATATATATTGTATATATGTTTCGGACTTGGAGGTCCACCTACCGGATCTAGGAATTGGATGAGATCCAATTGATCTTAGAGATCTACCTAGTTAAATATCATACATTTTATTGGCCAAAGTCAAGGTTGTGTGTTATTTAACGGGATCCTAGCCCACTAGGAAATTAGGTTTCCTGAGTACTCAATAGAGGGTTAGAGGCTCGCCGAAAAATAACGGGAGGCTATTATTGAATTTGCAATTTCGTTCAAATACTTGGCATAATGCGCTTTCAAATTATTTCGTCATTTTATGTATTTATTAGTTGTATTATAATTCTATTTATTTTTATAACAGTTAGACTGTACCCATACATCGTTAATTGAATAGTTTGACTATTTCAATTAAGATGACATGAAAATTGAACATAAGAGATATTATCATGGGCGATAATGTCTTTAATGGCGCGAACTTTCAAGACTGGGATATGAATCTCAGGGTTGTCCTGGGATCCGAGAAGTTGCTCTACACTATAGAGAGACCTCTTGGGCCTAAGCCCGGACCTGAGCAGTTGTTTGAGCTAGAGCTTTGAAAGACTCATAGCGATGACAACTCGACTGCTCAATCTGTAATGCTTGCTGCTATGACTCCACAATTCCATCGTCAGAACTAGGGATTGGATCTTTATGAAATGATGGCAAAGTTGCATGATCTTCATCGATCTAATCTTAGATCACAGAGATATGAGTTGCAGAAGAATCTCTTTCGCACTTGAATGTCTGAGGGTACATCTGTCGAGCACTATGCGTCGTAGATGATTGTTGACATCGACCAGCTAGGACAGATGGGCATTGTCTTCGAGGCTGAGACTTTCATAGATTTGATCTTACAGTCTATGCCCGACACTTGGATTGGGTTCATCATGAACTACAATATGATGGACCAAGATAAAACTCTAGGAGAGTTAATGTCAAAACTACGCGAAGCAGAGAAAGAGCTCCTAAAGGGCAAAAAACGCAAGGCGCACTTCACTTCAACATCTCATTCTCCAAGGGTTTGGCCCAAGGCGACTGGAGGTATAAAAAAGAAGAAGAAGAAGGGCAAGGTCAAATCGTCAAAGACTTCTGAGAAGGCAAGGGAAAAATCCTAAGGTTTCTGCCTGCTTGTGGCAAATGAGGTCACTGGAAGCATGATTGCCGTGAGTACAAGGCGCAGATGAAGGATAAGAAAGCGGGCAAGACACCGGCTTCAGGTATGTTTGTTATTGAGATAAACATATCTATTTCTAGTTTTAAGAATTGGATTTTTGATTCTGGATGTGGTACTCATATATGTACTGATGCGCAGGATCTGCAGATTAGCAGGAGATTGGCTTCAGGAGAGATCGACTTCCGAGTTGGAAATGGGACTAGGGTCGCCGTTTTGGCTGTTGGGACCTATATTTTGGAACTGCCCTCAGGGCATGTACTTTCATTATCAGACGTTTATTATATACCTAGTTTGACTAGAAACATTATCTCTGTATCTTGTTTGACCCAATACGGGTACACTTTTGTATTCCGAAACACTGGGTGTTTTGTTTATAAAGATGATTTTGAGATATGTTCTACTGATGCTAATAATGGTCTTTATATTTCGAATAAAAAAAATCTCAAACATATAATATAACAAACAAAATGTTTAAACTAAGTAACAAAGATGAAACTTATATGTGGCATTATCGTCTGGGACATATTAACAAGACTCACATATCCACACTTTCGAAGAGTAGGTACTTGGACGGATTTGATCCAAATTCATATGAAGTCCGCGAATCTTGCTTATTAGGCAAATGCCTAAATAACCTTTTAGCGGTAAAGGTGTACGTGCCACCGAACTGTTAGCCCTCGTTCATAGTGACGTATGTGGGCCCATGTCTAGCCAGGCTAGAGGTGGATATGATACTTCGTAACCTTTAGGGATGATGCATCGCATTATGGTTATGTGTATCTTATGAGACACAAGTCGGAAACCTTTGAGAAATTCAAAGAGTTTCGACACGAAATAGAAAAATAGACCGGCAAAAGTAGTAAGACATTACGGTCGGACCGTGGTAGAGAATACTTGAGCAATGAGTTTCTTGATTACTTGAAAGAGTATGGTATTCTTTCACAGTGGACTCCTCCTAGAACACCTCAGTTAAATGGTGTATCCGAACGGAGAAATCGAACTTTATTGGATATGGTAAGGTCGATGATGAGTCGCACAGAGCTACCTATTTCCTTATGGGGATATGCATTGAACAATGCAATACTTAGTTTGAATAAGGTTCCATCAAAGTCTGTTCAACAGACTCCTTATGAGATATGGACAGGAAAGAAACCGGGTTTCTCATTCTTGAAGATTTGGGGATGCTGGGCATACGTTAAACATTTGGAAGGTACCAAACTATGACCCAAATCGGATAAATGCCTATTTGTAGGTTATCCTAGGGAAACCAAAGGTTATTACTTTTACAACCCACAAGTGAACAAAGTATTTATTGCTCTACATGCACTTTTCCTTGAGAGGGAATTCCTTAATGCAGTGGTTAGTGGGAGGAAAGTAAAACTCGATGAAAATCGGAGTGATACTGTTCCTGGCACAGAATCCTTAACGGAACAAGAACAGTTCATCAGAGATGAAACTGTACCATAACCTTTGAATACACAAGAACCGCGTAGGTCGGAGAGGGTCAGAATCCAACCTGAGAGGTATGAGTTTCTGATCTCACCTCATGAGGAAGCGATACAAAATATCAACTCCTCTTTATGGCAATAAGCCATGAAGTCCGAAATGGATTCCATGTACACCAACTAAGTTTAGACACTAGTTGATGCACCAGAAGGCGTAAAGCCTATTGGTTGCAAGTGGATCTTCAAAAAGAAGACCGAAATGGATGGCAACATACAAACGTACAAAGCTAGGCTTGAAGCGAAAGAGTATCGTCAATGACATGGTGTCGATTACGACCAAAAATTTTCACCAGGTGCCATGATTAAATCCATTCGGATTATGCTTGCTATTGCTGCATATTTCGATTAGGAGATATTGCAGATGGACGTCAAAATCGCATTCCTTAACGAAAACCTTTTGGAGGATTTTTATATGCAACAGCTTGACAGTTTTGTCGCACCAAGACTTGGAAACAAGGTTTATAAGTTAAATCGATCCATTTATGGATTGAAGCAAGCATCGCGTTCTTGGAACCAATATTTTGATGAGATCATAAAAGAATACGATTTCATTCAAAACGAGGATGATCCTTGTTTATATAAGAAGGTTAGTGGGAGGGCAATGATATTCCCATGCTACAATCGGTGAAAGCTTGGCTTTCATTAAAATTCTCCATGAAAGATCTAGGAGAAACAGCCTTTATTCTAGGAATAAAGATCTACTGGGATAGATCTAGAAAGCTGCTTGGACTCTCCCAAGACACGTACATTGACAAAGTGTTGAAGAGATTTAATATGGATCAAACCAAGAGGGGACTATTGCCAAAGTCACATGGCTTCACTCTATCTAAGGACATGTGTTCTAAAACTCAAGATGAGAGAGACAACATGAGTCGGATCCCATACGCTTCGGCAGTCGGATCGATCATGTATGCCATAATATGTACATGACCTGATGTCTCATATGCTTTGAGCATGTGCAGTTGCTATCAGACCGATCCAGGTGATGGTCACTGAATGGCAGTTAAGAACATCCTTAAGTATCTTAGACGAACTAAGGATGCATTCTTAATCTATGGAGATGGAGAACTTGAGGTAACTGGGAATATAGATGAAAGTTTCCAAACCGATAAAGACGACAGCAAGTCACAATCCGAGTACATATTTTATTTGAACAACGGAGCAATAAGCTGGAAATCTTCCAAGCAAGAGACTGTTGCCGATTCAACAACAGAATTGGAGTACATTGCTACAGCTGAAGCAGAAAAAGAGGCAGTTTGGATCCGTAAATTCCTAATTGGATTAGGAGTAGTTCCGTTAGCAGCTGAGCCCGTTCCATTGTATTGTGACAATAACGGGGCTATAGCACAAGCTAATGAACCACGGTCTTATCAACAATCCAAGCATGTTCTTTGACGTTTCCATCTGATTCATGAGATCATACATCATGGAGATGTGAAGATCGAGAAAGTCGTATCAGAGGACAATATTACAGATCTGCCGACGAAAGCTATTTCACAGTAAAATTTTGAGCGACATGTACATAGTTCAGGTGTTAGATGCTTGAGTGACTGGCTATAGGCCAAGTGGGAGATTGTTGGACAATTATGACCCATAGCATCACTATTTATAAAAGATATTATGGTTTTGTACAAATTAACTATGTGACAATGGAAATTGCTATTTTATCATTTTGTAATAAGATTACTTGAATATAAAAATGATAAAAGTCCCTATGATTAGTTCCGGATTATAAGATATGAGAAAATATCAATCCACTAAGGTTTAATCATTAAATATCCCTAGTATTACACTTGTGCGCGTTGTGGGAGCATAACGACATAGTTCTTATATATTTAAGTATTGGATACTTATGCAAGTGTGATAGGAGGTTGTGTTTACCGATAGTACGGGAACAGCTTCGCTCCGGATAGACCCTTCGGAATCCCATTGGTAGTATGACTATGTGTCTATGAGAATCCGATTCAGGGTAGGTGTATTTGGTCTTAACCTAAGACTTGCATCGCTAATACTTGTGACAATCAATATGCTTTAGTTTTGGTCATCCGAGACTTTAACAGGTTATGTGTACGCCTCTTCTGGGTTTATTGAGAATCGTAGAGTATTGGGTGTGATGTCAAGATGGAAGTATCACTTCAGTCATATGGAGATGATGATCACGCATGGATACAGAACTGGTACTCTAATGTGTTGCAACCATCGGGATAATGTGACAAGGTCATGATTATCCGATTAAAGAGGCTAGTTGCTTGTGATCTGATATATGCTTCATACGGGGCAGACACTACTCCAGCCCCAGGCATTGCATGTGACATCCGATATTGGATCGCTATACGCAATACGGCGTATTCTACGCCTGGAAAAAGATTATATATTCCATTAAGAATATTTCTTGAGAATTGGGTAGGCACGGTGCTTTGCTAGAAGCCAACCATGTCTGGTAAATCGGTAGGCACGTGGTACGAGATACGCACTTAATCAGATAGTCTGATGACCATATTTAGTGCCAATATATTCAGGGGTCTCTCAAAGATTCACCGATGACAGTTGACTCGATTAGAATTAATCTGGGATTAATTAAGAGAGAGAAAATTAATCTGGGATTAATTAAGGCATTATTTAATTTGAGATTAAATGGGTTCAGAAGAGAGAGAACGCGATTAATTTGGAATTAATCGGTAAAATAAATTTCATAGTTAAATTGGATTTTTCTATTTAAATTATTTATATGGGCTAAAATTAATATATCGGATATATTAATTGGAATTAGATTTCAATACGAAATTAAAGTCAGACTTTAATGCGAGCGAACAGATTAATTTAGAATTAATTAGTAAAAAGGTATTCGTAATATATTTACGAGGCATCGTTATTTAATTAAATTAGAATTAATTATTTAGCGATGAAGATTCGTTTTGTCGAATTAATCGGATCTGAGCCGCTGCAAATATTCGTAGAAACCGTTTGAATTTTGAATTCAAAAGGTTGGCCCATTTCACATGTGTGAAGTGGTGGTTGGGAGAGTGGTTGGCATTTATGCCAAAACCTCTCACTTTCCAACCACTTGGTTTTGGTTTAGGTGAAACCAAAAGTCCAACCACTTGGTTTTGGGTGAAAAGGGTAAAAACCCTTTTACCAAAATTCAAGCATCTCTCATCCAACACACAACACAAGCAAAACAGTTCAAAGAACCCTAGTTTGGGCGTGAATGTTTATTCTTCGTCTCTTTGATTTTGTTGCAAGATCAATCAAGCTAGCATTTCAAGGAGTCATCTAAGGGGATAGGGAAACTAACTCAAGGGTTGGAATCATCATTTAAAGCTTGGAGCTTCAGAACACAACACAAAATTTTTAAATTCAAATTCGATCATTGTAAGTTATTCTGCACCTTTTAATGATCTTATTCACATATAATCTTGCTTAATAGATCATTGGCATGTTATAGGAACACTAACAATGGTATCATGAGCCAATTTTAAGCATGGATTTTTTAGGGTTCATTAGACTTTAATTTGGGGCTTTTGTGTTTTGAGCTTGATTTCTTCAAATTGATTGTTTGAGCATGCTTAGATTATATTAACTTAGAGTTGTGCATGATTAGATTTGAGATAAATTGATTGGATCAAAAATATAAAAACTTAGCATGGCCGAACCCTATAGGCAGTGGACTGCTCACTTTGAATTTTTTTTTTTAACAACATTGGATGTGTTTAATACATGATATAAATGTTGATTGTTGGTTTGATTAGATTGAAATGAAAATCGATAAAAATTATGTTAAATTCAAATAGCATGATAAGCATGGAATGATATGTTTTGCTTCAATTTTTGTTGAACATAAATTGAATAATTTAAGCATGATTAATTAGTTTAATTGGTGTTTTGGAAATATTAAGTTTAATTAATTAATCATGGCTAATACACTTTAATTATAATAATTATGATATTTGGAATATTGAAATTATAATAATTAGCCTTTAAATTTTGAATTGGGCTAAAAGTGTGTATTTGGGCTTAATGGGCTTGGTTAGACCAAGTTTGGTTTTGGACATTTGGATTGGATCCAATTGGGCCCAAAACCAATTCCATAAAGTCCAAATATAT
This sequence comes from Zanthoxylum bungeanum, assembly GCA_019454045.1. NCBI lineage: Eukaryota > Viridiplantae > Streptophyta > Magnoliopsida > Sapindales > Rutaceae > Zanthoxylum > Zanthoxylum bungeanum. Next base: position 57,763 of record SKCR01046222.1, on the reverse strand, counting down.
CACTTAGGCCTTTAAAGAATTTAATTGGGCTTATTGGGCCTAAATTGATTTGTTGGCAATATGGTGATTCCTATTGGGCCTTGACATTTTGGGTTTGATCCATTATGGCCAAAGCCCATGCCTTAAGAATCAATTAAAAGCCCCTTGGACTTTAATTAAAATGTCATATGGATGTTATTAGGCCTTTGAGACCATTAATATTGGATTTGGAATCCAAGTCTTTAAGGCATATAAATAAGTGTAAGTGTTTAATTTGGAATTAAATTGGAATTAGTATTGAATACAAATAAATTGGATTTAATGTTGTAGTTCGATATAATTCAAGAATACGTACTTTAAGTATTTATTCTTAAACGAGTTGGACTCGCGCAAATCAAATCATTGTTTGAACATTGGATGGTCATTAATTCAAAGATTAATTAATTGGATTAGATTGATTGAATACCATGCTTTGTGTGAATACATGAATATGTTGTATGAATAATGTATATCGGATGGATATTAGAAGGGTGAAGACAATTTTTGAAATTGTTGTAATTTTAGAATTTATTAATTGGACCTGCGTGTCCAGCCTTTTATCTCCTTATTCTTTGTAATTCTCTTCTCACCAATTCCCCTCAATGTTAATGAGGTTGCTTTGATGTATTATGTAATTAGGTAGAAGTTAGAATAGTGCTAGCCGAGGAGAGGAAATAGAGTGATTTGTTCTAGGAATAATTTGTGAGATATCCATCCGCATATCATTATTAATTTATTTATCGCGCCTTAATATGCTTTTAGAATGCATGGTTAAGGGTGTATGATGAGACCTAATCAAAGATAATTAATTGGTTGCCAATTACGCGAAAATCCTCAACAAATATTAAGCGTTTTCCTTCTATTGAGTAATTTATTCTCAAGATCCCAGTTTGGCATTGGTTTGTTGGCCAAAATCAAGACCTTTGTCCATCGAGGATGTGTTTGAATCCTCAAGGCTTTGTTCCATATCGCATGCCTTGGGCAAGTTGTGATTTGTTGGCCAAAGTCAAGATCACTTCTTGTTCATCGACATAGATTACGAAGCTTTCCAAAGTCAATGGGTCCCACTTAACTGGAATCATTAAGCGTGTTGAGCCAAAGCCAATGCTTAGTTGATTCAGAGGAAAAAGGTTAGGAAACTATGTTGGATATATTGGCATATATATTGTATATATGTTTCGGACTTGGAGGTCCACCTACCGGATCTAGGAATTGGATGAGATCCAATTGATATTAGAGATCTACCTAGTTAAATATCATACAGCTTGTTGGCCGAAGTCAATGTTGTGTGTTATTTAACGGGATCCTAGCCCACTAGGAAACTAGGTTTCCTAAGTACTCAACAGAAGGTTAGAGGCTCGCCGAAAAATAGTGGGAGACTAGTATTGAATTTGTAATTTCGTTCAAATACTTGGCATAACGCACTTTCAAATTATTTCATTATTTTATGTATTTATTAGTTGTATTATAATTCTATTTATTTTTATAACAGTTAGACTGTACCCATACATCGTTAATTGAATAGTTTGACTATTTCAATTAAGATGACAGTAAAATTGAACATAAGAGATATTATCATGGGCGACAATATCTTTAATGGCACAAACTTTCAAGACTGGGATATGAATCTCAGGGTTGTCCTGGGATCCGAGAAGTTGCTCTACACTATAGAGAGACCTCTTGGGCCTAAACCCGGACCTGAGCAGTTGCTTAAGTTAGAGCTTTGGAAAACTCATAGCGATGACAACTCGACTGCTCAATCAGTAATGCTTGCTACTATGACTCCATAATTCCGTCATCAGAACAAGGGATTGGATCTCTATGAAATGATGGCGAAGTTGCATGATCTTCATCGATCTAATCTTAGATCGCTGAGATATGTTTTAGAAGAAGCTCTTTCGCGCTCGAATGTCAGATGGGCATCTGTCGAGCATCATGTGTTGCAGATGATTGTTGACATCGAACCTCTAGGACAGATGGGCATTGTCTTCGAGGCTGAGACTTCCATAGATTTGATCTTATAGTCTCTGCCCGATATTTGGAATGGGTTTATCATGAACTACAATATGATGAACCAAGACCAAACTCTTGGAGAGTTAATGTCAACACTGTGCGAAGCAGAGAAATAGCTCCTAAAGGGCAAAAAGTGCGAGGCGCACTTCGCTTTAACATTTCAGTCTCCAAGGGCTTGGCCCAAGGCGACTGGAGGTATAAAGACGAAGAAGAAGGGTAAGGCAAAATCATCAAAGACTTCTAGGAAGGCAAGGGACAAAGCCCAAGATTTTTGCCTGCAGTGTGGCAAACGAGGTCATTGGAAGCGTGACTGTCATGAGTACAAGGCGCAGATGAAGGATAAGAAAGCGGGCAAGACACCGGCTTCAGGTATTTTGGTTATTGAGATAAACATGTCTACTTCTGGTTTGATTCTGGATGTGATACTCATATATGTACTGATATGCAGGATCTGCAGATTAGCAGGAGACTAGCTTCAAGAGAGATTGAAATCCGTATACCTGTTAGCTTGCATTTCACTTCCTCCATAAATTATCAACTTATCCTTAGTACCTTTAAGATACTTCAGGATATGTTTAATGGCCATCCAATGGTCATTACCTGGATTGGACTGATATCGACTGGTTACGTTAACAGTGAAATTGATATAAGGCATCATACATAACATGGCATACATTATGCTACCCAAACATGAAGCATAAGGTTGGTTAGACATTCTAACCTTCTCATCTTCTGTTTTTGGACTCATCTTCTTAGAAAGATAAGTCCCATATCTGAACGGTATGTTTGCTGTCTTACAGTTACCAAAATTATACTGTTCCAAGAGCTTATCTATATACGTTGATTGTGATAACCTAATCAGCTTCCTTTGTATATCTCTATAGAGTTTATCCCTAAAACATAGGAAGCTTCTCCCAGGTCATTAATGGAGAAATTTTTACAGAGATATGCTTTGACGCTTTGTAACATTCCTATATCATTCCCAATGATTAGGATGTCATCAACATAGAGGACTAAAAATACGACCAGGCTCCCACTAGCCTTCTGATAAACACAGGATTCTTCCGAATTCTTGAGAAAATCAGACGGTCTAATAATCTCGTCGAATCGAAGATTCCAACTACGTGAAGCTTGTTTAAGTCCATAAATGGATTTCTTAAGCTTACATACCATACCCGAGTTTTCGCTGGACGCAAAACCTTCCGGCTGTTTCATATAGATTTCTTGATCAAGAAATCCATTTAAAAAAGCCGTTTTGACATCCATTTGCCAAATCTCGTAGTCATGATACGCAGGTATAGAAAGAAAAATCCTAATAGACTTAAGCATGGCTATTGGTGAAAAGGTTTCATCATAGTCGACACCAGGTCGCTACGTGTAACGTTTTGCTACCAGCCGGGCTTTGTAAGTTTCAACCTTACCGTTAGGCCCGCGCTTCCTCTTGTTAACCCATTTACAATCGATATGAACAATTCCTTCTGGAAGCGGAACTAAGTCCTAAACTTGATTCTCATGCATTGAGTCTAACTCGGATTTCATGGCACTTTGCCATTTCACGGAGTCGATGTCCAACATCGATTCTCTATAGGTAAAAGGATCAGTCTCTTCAACTAAGAGAACATCTAGGATCTTTTTTGTATCAAAAACAAGCATTCAGGAGGTCTTGATTCCCTTTGTGACCTACAGAGTATGTATGTTGAAGGTCCTTCATCTTCTTGAACTTGAAGTTCCTTCGTTGGTTCGTTATCTTCAGGTTGGATTTCATTAAGTTCAACCTGTCTATGATTACTTTCTTCTGACAAAAATTATACTTCTATAATTTTATGAAGTGAGCTATGAACATATTTCGATGCTCGGTATCATAGAACATATATCCCCTTGTTTCCGAATGATATCCAAAAAACCTAAACTTTTTCCCTCGAGGCGAAAGCTTATCTTGGTGAGTCACCCTGACATAGGCAGAACAACCCCAACCTTAATGTAACTAAGATTTGGTCTCCTACTGGTCCATATATCATACGGAGTCGTAGGAACAGCTTTTGAAGGAATGTTATTCAAAAGATGTGCAGCTGTTAAAGCCCCATAAGTAATAGGGCAAATCTGTAAAACTCAACATTAATCGGACCATATCCAATAAAGTTCGAATTCTTCTCTCAGACACTCCATTGTGCCGTGGAGTACCTGAAGGAGTATATTGAGCGAGAATCCCATTCTCCTTCATATAATCAATGAAAGATTTTCCCTATTACAACGAATCTGAATATTACGTTTATCATATAAATACAAAGAACAATTCTTAATATTAATACGATAACCTTCTATACTAATACAAAAAGAGATATAATATTTGCTACACATCCAGGTACAAAATAACAGTCATATAACAAAAATTTCACTGTTAGCAAAGGGATCTCGCATACTCTCACTACAACTACATCCAGAGAGTCTCCACTCCCAAATCGCAACTGCATCTCTCCAGGTTTCAGCTTCCTACTTTCCTTCAGCACCTGCAACGAATTGTAAATGTGAATGGGACAAGCAGAATCTAAAATCCAGCTGGATGTAACGGCTTCACAAGCAAAAAATATGTCGATAACTGGAAAAATAAATGTACCTGATGTAGATGCTCTCTCCCTTCTCAGTTGGGCAATGTAATCAGGACAGTTCTTTTTCCAGTGCTCGACTTTGCTGCAGTGATGACATTTGTCTTCAGAAGCCCTGTTGGGGTTTCCTATCTTTGACTGTGGTTGAGGACCGAAACCCTTCTTCTTATTCCTTTTCTTCTTCTTTCCCTTTGACCAAGTCTGGGAAAAAGCAGAAAGTGAAGTAGGTCTCAGAGGGTGAGTCGATACTCACTTCTTGAGGTCCTCTTCCGCCATGCTGCATCCTATGCAACTTATGGTAGGTACAGATAATCCCATTCATGTTGAAGTACATCACGAATTGGCGATATGAAGCTGAGAAGGAACCAAGAATGACACTCCTACCGAGAATGTCATTCAGAGGGAGATTATGTTGTCTCAATTGATCAATCAAATTGATCAAGTGAAGAACGTGCGAGCTCACAGCTTGCCCCTCAGCCAATCCCACATGGAACAGTTCAATTGCGACCTTATGAGCAACAACTTGTTTTTGGTTCTGAAACGATTCTCGTAATCGCGACATCATACTATACTCATCTGACATGCCATAGTATTGTTTCTTGAGTCCCGGAGACAGTGAACTAAGGATGTATGATTTAACTTTTAAATCATCATCCTTCCAAGTTTTGAAAACTTGGTATTCCTCCGGTGTAGCATCCATACCCACAGCAAGAGGCAGCGGACCATCAAAAACATATTCCAACTTCTCGGAATTGAGGACAATCCTCAAATCCAAGTCCCAATCTGCGAAATTCTCAGTGCCTTTAAGTTTGTTCGCATCCAACATATGCGTGCCGCCATCGCAAATCTATCATATAGATTACGAAAAACGGTTAGCAGATTAAATAAGCAGTTTCATATAATATCAAAAATATTAACTAGATCACAGATTTTTAATCTAAAAATACACATCCCACTAAATCATGCATTACTGTAATCCCCAAATAGAATATAAAAAAATTTAATAATTAAATTAAATACAAATAGTGAAAAATGGATCCCATGAATATATTTCAGCTCACACCAGAGGCACGGTCTCGCCTACGTATATTCATCAGGTAGACAACTCATTTGTCAATCACTCAATAGTGACTCCTGGGTTTCCGGTCCTGGTCGTTTCGCGTTGTGACAGCTTGGGCATGTTCATAAGGAGACGTACCAAGGTTAAACTCGTCAATGATAAACTCAAGCTACTTGCGTAACCATGACAGCTTGGGCACGTTCAGGATTCCGCTTTCGCTTGAATTTATCTAGTATTTGATATACATCCTGTATAAATAAATTTCTACCGGCTACACCCTCACAGCAGAGGCACGGTCTCGGATATAGTCACGAAAAAATATTCATAAATCGTATTGATAAGGCGGACCATGTAATATGTATCAAATACATAATTACTATTTAAACCTTATGAATTATGGATTTTCCACAAAAGATTTGTTTAATTTATTTAATCAAATTAAACAAATACATGTATGTAACAAGTAAAGAATAAATTAAACTTTGAATTTAAAAGGCATAATCATATTAGGGTGTCCAGAATCAGACTCGCTTTAATCCTATTTTGAAGTGGTTTTATGGCGGAAATCCGGTAACGCAGCGGAATAGTGGAAAATCAAAATTTTCCGATTTCAAATTTTTTTTCGGATCAATCAAATAAACTTATTTATTTAATTATCCAATTGTCAAATTCTGAAAAATTATACAAGAGATTAAATTTCTTAGTAATTACCGAATTGCCTCAAATCTTTGTAAATTGATTATTTTAGCCCAAATATTTTCAAATATAATTTTGGATGATTCTAAATCATTTCTAAAATATTTTTCAACACATCTAATGCATCAAAATCAGAATTCACACAAATCCCAAATTTTTGAGTAATTACCGTGAACACCCCACAACTTTCAATTAATTGTAATTTGGTCCCATTTGTTCAAAACATTCCAAGAACAAATCCAATCAACCTAAAATTTTACATGAATCATATACATTCCATAATGCATCACATATATAAAAATCTCCAAATTTGGAGTGGGTTAAGAACCCTAAGTTTTTCAATTTTACCAAATTGCCAATTTCACCAAATCTTAAAATCCAACACTTTAATCCATTCGATACTTCACCAAACAAGCCTCACCACTTTGAAATAACTCTAGAACAATTTTAGGTCACCAAGGAGTGGCTTACTAACTCTAGAATGACAACTTTGATTTTTAAAGAATCAAAAGTAAGCTTTTAAAACAAGTTTAAGCTTACTTACATGCATCAATCTTTCATCCAAGTTCTCAAACAAATAAACACAAACCATAAGAGAAGAGAGAACATCCAATCAACAAAAAAATGATGCCAAATATGTTAGAAACAATTCCCATGTTGAAGACTTAAAGAAAATACTTACAAAAATAAGATTTTCCAAGACTTTTCTTTTTGGCTTCAAACTTGCTCTTAACTTCTTTTGTGTGTTTTTTTTTAGTGTATTAGAACTTATGAAGCATTAAAAAATGAAACAAACAATATTATACCTCTCCCATTAGGCCTTGGCCGAATTTTGGCATAAGTAATATCTAGATATTTTGTTTTCATTTCACTTAAATGCTTTATCAACTTGTTAACTTTATCATTGAACCATTTACCATTTAAAGCTTATTCAACAAGTCATCTTTAAGTCATCTCAATAATTATCCCAACTTAGGATATTTGTATTTTTAATTAATTTAATTATTTAACAATTAAATAATTATTTAAATATAAATATATTAAAATATGTATTATATTTACATTAAATATTCAAATACATATATATTTATAATATTAGTCAAATATCTCAATTTGACAATTAATTAATATGTATTTAATAAAATCTAGCATTAAATGCAAATACACAAAAATTAAGAAATAACTATTAGGTCCCTAAACATGTAGTTTTGCGTTTAACCTTTAAACGACTTATAAATAATCAATATTATTTATAAATATTGCCCTAGAGCTTTATGAGTATATTTCATTAGTGAGACTCTCTAGATTCAGGCTTATTCATCACAAAATCTAATTTCGTGTTTATAATTTACCCACCCGTAAATTATGACAACCACAGATAAATTCGTTGAATCATACAGTTCGAGGTCATAGCAAATGTTTAATTCCTCTGTCATAGGTATTCAGATATATCCCAGAGATATAGATGTAAACATCAAATCTTTATAGGGATAATCCAATCGATGTCTCTATTATCAATCTCAATAAGAACATTTAGAACTGACTTCTAAAATGTACCACGGGCCCATGGTTTTTATCGGATTGCTAATCATATATGGACTATCTATGCTCTGTCACTGAACTGACGGATCCTATCTCGACACACAAGATACCCTAAGGATCTATCCACACCCAACGAACATGTGGAGGTCTGATCTAAATAGATCGATAACGTGACTGCTATCTAAGTGTGGAAGATGCCTCTTTTGCCCATAGTGGCATCTCAAGTCTAAGAATCACAAATGCTACTCAACCCATGAATATTCTTATTGACGTTGGTGTACCATCCATTAAGAATCTTTGGTGAGTAGTTGAGTGTTTATCCGCTGTAAACACCTAAATGTCTATACTAGTCTCCAAAACATATGGTTTATTGAGAAATAATTGGAATCATATATTCTAGTATACGACATATACTGGTCTCAATGGGTTTAATTTACTGACCAAGTAGTGTAAATCTTGACTAGGAACTGTCTGAGAATGACAACGTCATGATACAACTCAATGTCAGTTGCGATGCTTTTGCAACAATATCATGACTAATCATCCTAAGGTCAATTACGTCTTTACCATATTAAAAGATATATTATATTACAGAAACTGCTTATATTATTCATAATAAAACGTTTTACAGTAGTATTCAAAAAAAAAAAAAATACAACCGGGAATTAGCGCTCTAAGCACCAACCCCAACAAGTTATTTTTTGAAAGTCATCGTATCATAGTCTAATAGATCTTCATATTTTCCCTTCATCTTGCGGGTAACTGAATCTACTTATTCTCTGAGTTTCTGTAACTTTCCTTGAGGCCGGCTATCCTTCCCGCGGCATACTCAGCCATGTCATCATCAAAAATATGGATTTCTTTGCTCACCCTATTTGTGGGCTCCTCACGTTTTCCATCATCGTTATTTTATGTTCCCACTGTGCGAGGTACTGTCAGATTGGCCACAACGTTGCTTAAAGCTTGTAGTTGCTCAGTAATTTTAGTGATGTTAGTCTCCAATTGATCCATGCGGGAACTTTTGCTACCTGACACATCCATGCTTGCTAACCTCTTCTTGTCAAGTCTCATTTCTTCTCTAACCCAACAGATATCTATGATGGCTTTTAAGATTAGGGCATGATGCGTGTATGCATGCGATGCATAGGATGCATATGGTTATCAAAATATCATATACCCTTCAGACCTTATTTCTACCACACCCGTGGTAAGTCTATTTATGCCCTAGGAATGACACATTTTATGCACCAATGTGGGGTACACGAAGATCATTCTCTCCTATGCTACATTGGTTAATCTTGGCTACCTCAGTCCCACTTCATCTGTGAAAGACAAAGACTGCCCTTTTATAATATTGACTAAGCCTATTATGGGGATCGTGCCATTATTTAGAAATGACGAATTAGGCTCTCGGTAATCACGGTTGTGGCAGAGATGGACTTGGAGATATCCAAATGTATACAAATATGCCATAACAAGGCGTACCCTTCCTGGATGAAAGCAATGCGGATATCATACCCATACATCTGGCATATTCGGATTATGTTTGGACCTTCTAAGCCCATCAAGGTTTTCATACAAGTTGGCCAGTTATCATTTTAAAATATTCAATCAGATTATCGCGAGGTGTAAACTTGTCCCAGTTGAAAAAGCCCAACAAGTTTACATTTTCGCGATAAGGTGGCTAAATAACTTTAAATGATTGGGGGCCCAAACACAAGATGGCCCATCGTTACTTTGAAAACTTTGGGCTCATTCATCATAAGATACAATCTCTTCCTAGTTTAAGTGGCCCAACAAGTTCGCATCTTGTGATTGAGAGGCCTAAATGGATCCAAATGATAATGGGCGCAAACACAAGCATAAGGGTAGCTTCTATACGAAAAATAACTATGGTTTGTATGTGGCCTTACAAGGGTATGGATAAGACTCTCGTTGGCGAAAGGTTACACACAACTAGGTCTCCCCACTCAAGGATTCAAGCGACCAAGTGAGCGTGCCTTTTTTATACCCTAGGGCACGTGCCAGCGAGTGATGGTTATCATCACATAACGATACGCCACTTCAAGTGAAAGTGACTTCATGATACATGACACTATCAGGGGTAAGAATGGTATGTAAAATATATGAGACTTGGTTAACCAAAGCCAAAACTACGGACAATACAAGGCATTATTTCGGGGCCGATTCTCTATCCCTAGTGGAGCCACCATCTTTAGGAGCGAAGCGGGGTTTGCCATTATGCCTATGATGTTCGACGACCATGACACTATAGGGCTCGCAGCCTGCAGAGAGTACGGATTAGCCCGCATGAGACTAAACCAGAGCATGAAGGAGTCACCACCCAGCGTGAAATGGGAAAGATTTAAGGCCGCACTCACCCCTCGCAAAGGAATACCCCAAACCATTAGGTTCGGAATGGTCCCTTACTTATGCCAATATATTGTACGGGTTCAAACAATGATATAGTCAAGTCTTAATGCAATTCATGCATAAAAGTGAATAAAAAAGTAATAACATACCCAACTAAGATAATAATCACAATAACGTAGTTACAAAAGCATATTAAATTAATAAATACGAGGTGCGATAATGAAACTTATAATAAACAACTCAAAAGAAAATGATTCATTAAGATAAATGGCAAACAAAAGGGGATCAATCACGCATATATGAGCATTTCCCGAATGGCACATAGAGTTATATCCCAAGTACAAACTACACTACCGTCCATTCGGATTCGGCTATGGAATTTACGTATGCGTTTCCATCCGATATACTGCAAGGGATAATAACACATAATCATCAATGCAATGTGAACAGACATAAAAAAATATAACCATGCATAGACGAATAATCATCAACATGAATAAACAAAATAAAGGCTAAATAATAAAATAATGATAAATAGATAGAAAAATAAATAACAAAATACCAAAGAAGAAATATGGCCAGAGATTTGGCCATTTTTTTTAATGTAGGACTTTGTATATCCGGCTGGACGTATTTCACATCCAGAACTAAAAATAAATGTGGTAAGGGAGCCCTCAGGTCTTACCTTTTAGGTTGCTTTCTCGGAAGTGCATTAGGCCATCGCTGGAAGGACCGAAGCTTGGTTTCAAGGTTTGGTTCACAGTTTCTGTTTACTGGTTCGCTGTTTCTAGTTGCTGGTCCCTGTTTCTGGTTGCTTCACGCAGATGTTGCTGGTTATTATTTGCGCTGTTTCTCGTTGTTGTTTGTGTTGTTTATGCTAACTGTTTCACTATTTTTTGCTCACTGTGCTGGTTCTTCTTCGCTATTTTCTACTTTTGGTTCACGATTTCTGCTTCTGGTTCACGCCGTTGATTGCTGATTTCTCCCTCTAACGCTGCTTTTCTCTTTTTACCCCTTTTTTCCGTTGTTTTTTTTTTCCATTATTTGTTATTTTTAGGTCATTTTTTTTTTTCGGTATTTATTGTTGTTGTTGTTGTTTTTTTTTTTGCGTTTTTGCCTCCTTTTTTCTTGTTGTTTTTTCGGTGATGCTCCAAAGAAGAAGAAAATAGCCTCTCTTGGCCGGTCCTCACCCTTTTATTTTATAGTTGCTGCTTCCTCAGGTATTCTTTATTTTTTCCTTCAATGTTGCCGCCACTCTCTCACCCCTCCCTTTTGTGTCAAGATTTTCTTTTCTATATAAGGTGCTTAAAGGATTTACAAGGGAAACTCAAATCACTTAGATTAGAAAGGGAGAATTCTTTCTAGTTTGGGCCTACGATCTTGCATATTTGGCAAGAAGGGGATTTCAAATCTTTGTTAATTCGGTGAGAATGGGATCCCAAGATCTCATTAAATTGGAAAGTGTTGATGATCTCATAACTAAGGAGATTTTATCATATTTGGGAACATTATGCATGGGCCGCATGTTCAGAGGGTGGATGGGCTGAAGTTGAAGGGTGCAAGGGCCGATTGTGTGGGCTGCATTGGCTATGTGGTGGATCCGAAGCTAATTTTTGAAGCAGAGGCTTGATTGAGCGAATATAAGGCTGGCTAGTGAGTTCGAATCCGATGAGGAGCTAATTTTGGAGGTTTTCCGTCCTCCATCATTCATTTTTCGTAACTTCCATAACTTTTCAAGTAGTGCCTCCATACGAGTCATCATCGGGCTCATGTAAAAATGCATTCTCTAGTAGTCTCATGTATGCTATGATATACAGGAGACCGAACATCTGGTATGTAGTAGGAGTAGTCAGTATATTTTAGTCTAACCCAGGATTAGATCATTGAGTGGTTGTAAAGCATATTTTAAAATATCTTAAGAGAACGAGAAACTATATGCTTGTATATTCTTCCAAGCATATGATCCTTAAAGGATGTAAGATTCTGATTTTTAGAAGGATATCGATTCTAGGAAATCTACATCCGGATATATATTTATTCTAGGTGGTTGAGCTGTTGTATAGAGGAGCATAAAATAATCTTTTATTGCTGAATCCATCAAGGAGTTTAAGTATGTAGCATCTTGCAAAACGAAAGTGTGGCTCTAGAAATTTTTTGATATTCTGGAAGTAATTCTAGATATGGATAAATCCCTTATACTTTATTGCGATAAAAGTGGTGTAGTGGCAAATTCCAAGGAACCAATAAGCCACCAGAGGGGCAAGCATATGGAGAGGAAAAATTTTCTCATTATGGAGATAGTGCAAATGAGAGACATAATCGTCACGAAGATAGCATTTATAGAGAATCTAATTGATCGGTTTATAAAGACCTTGATGCCTATAGTTTTTGAAGGTCACCCAGAGGGTCTAGGATTACATAACATGTATCGTCTACTCCAGTTCAAGTGGAATATTGTTGGAATATATGCCATAGAGCATAATGTAATATGTAAACGAAATTTATTTAATAAATGAACGTCATGGAAGCCCTTGGTTACTAATTTAGATTTAGACTTAGTGTATGAGTGTCATATACAATGGAATTTAAGTTTGAAATTAAAAAACCAAAATAGTCTGTATAGAGGAAACAAATATGGGCACTTTATTTGTGGTATATCTACAGTTGCGGTTTATTCTATAATGGTATGGCGATCTTGGTCTGGGATCGTTCAAGTGATGACATAGAAATGGAGGAACTTTATATGATGCGATCATATAAGACTGGACCACAATAAAAATGAATTTCTTTTAATATCCGTTAAACAAAGAAATTTATATCAGTCTAAAAGATGATCTTATATTGATTGATTTGAATCTTGAGTGTAATACGAATTCTTGCACTGCAGGTTATGTCATTTGATTTACAAATATGTGCTCAATGTATTGATCCTGGTCAATAACTATATATTTTGAAACTTGGTTTGGTATTATTGGGGAAAATTTAGTGAAAGTGCATTGGCGGACGAAATCAACTTTTAAATATTTTTAATTTGGATAAGTTAACCAGTATCATATAACTCTAATTTATCTGTATTTCACCATAATCACTCATTAATAACAAAAATTGGGATTGATTACGCAGGAAGACTTATGATAAAAATTTTGTGAACACTTTCTGTGGTTACATGTTAACCGATTTTCTGTTTCATTAAACCGGGCGATTGAGATAACTGGACAGCCAGTTCAGTCATGGAATCGGACTAACCCACTACTACTGTAATATAATTACACTAGTATTTATAGATGGTACAATCCTTGTGGGGATAGGGCCCCGATATGTTAAGGATGAGTAAGGACATAATTTTTCATACCCGTTGCAGGTCAGGTATGGGTATTGGAATCCTCATTAAAATAGAGGTAAAATCTCTGCGTGAACATCACTGGATCTCGTCGGGCTTATGTGTTAGGGGCTGGTAAGAAGATAACTTTTGTACCAGTTGATTGAACATGACATGTATGACTATTAGCATCCTTGTACCATACTCGACCAATTTCCATCCTAGTAGCAGTGGCTGATCAATGTAATTTCAACGAATTATCATTTTCCCCTGTTACAGTTTTTGCAGAAAAATCCCAAAACGATTATGAAATTTTCGAGATTTGTTTTAGTATTATATGTACTACTACAATAGTCTCAGTACTGTAGCAACCCCCAACTAATCGTAACCTTAGTAATTTTTGATTTTGCCACCTTTAGAATAGCAATTTGGTGTCTACATCCTAATTTGGCCTAATTAACCTAATTAATTTTACACATGCATCAAATACTTTCTATTAGGGTTTCTAAAAATCAATTAATACCAAATAGTGAATGAACCTCAATTGTATCAAATATAATCAATTGGAAATAAAACGAAATAATTTAAAGAAAATAAAATTAGAAATTACTTTAATTTATTAATTTTAACTTTGGTTGTTTCTAATTATTTTCTTATCTTCTCCAAATTTAGTGAATTGATCAAACCTTAAAAAATTCATAATTTATTTCTTTCATGAAAAATTCATAAAGAAAAATTTTCAAGTTATAAAATAATCCCTTGAGCCAAAATTTAGCTTATATATAGGAATTGGCATTTCGGTCATTTTCAATTTATGGGTAAAAATAATGCCAAATATTGCATAAATACATGACCATTATTTTTCCATATATCAAGCTTATCTTATAAGCTTTATAAAGAATATTCCAAGAATATTCTTACTAAATAATTATTTAAATCAATTGAAATTTAATTAATTAAATAATTATTTATTGACATATGTCAAAATTCAATTAGGTCCAATATGTATCTAATCAAACCATGTATCATATGCATGTACACATTAGATATAAAAATACCTCGGCATATGCGAAGTTACAAATAATCCATATTATTTGTAATTAATTACAATAGTATTGTACGAGTATATTTTATTAGTGGTACTCTTTAGGTTAAAGTATATCTATCACGAAACACATTTTGTGTCTATAATTTTCCCACTCGTAAATTATGATAACCATAAATAATCACTCTGAACCATACAAGTCGAGGTCTAAGCATACTGTATAGTCCTTCCGTCATAGGTTATTAATTACATCTGAGATGTAAGTGAAAACTTCAAATCTACGCAGTGTATAATTCATATATGTGTCATGACATATTCGTAATAGCTTAATCAACATTTGAAACTCATTTCCAGAACGGGCTATGGCCAAAGATTTTAAGATCATGGAGTGGATGCCTAAATCCCACAGACGAACTTGATGAATCCTCTCTGGATGCATCCAAGGATCTCATAAGCATCGGTCCACACCCAATGAAGAGACAAAGGTCTAGTCTAGATTGACTTATGATGCTATTGTTGTATCTCATACATCTACAATGGTTTCTAAAGTCGAATGACCAAATATGGTACTCGACTTGGGAAATTTCCTATTGACATTGGTGTTCCATCTATTAGGAATGTTTATGATGAGTCATTAAATGCTCATCAAATAAATACATACATGTCTATACGAGTCTCCAAAGACTCATATTTCATTGGGATAACCATTAGACCAAATTTCGTTATATGATATGCATTTGTCTCAACAGATTTACTAATCGACTCTTGTCAGTAAATCTTGACTATAAATTTATTTGAGAGTATAGTACAAGTAGTTACATCTCCTAATGCCAATTACAATCCTTGTTATAATTGTGCAACTACTGTATATTCTCGGACCTTTATCTAATATTTTATCACTAACCTTAGTTAGTTTCGATATAAACTAAAGTTGATTGAATATGTATATAAAGACAAGAAGTGATACCATTAAATGGGTAATATTATGAAAAATCAATTACTTGTATCCATGAACATATCATAAATATAATATGGATGGGCGCTTAGAACACTGACCTCAATAATTTATCTCACTTGGTCTAATGCCAATCCATGGTATCATATACATATCTCGTTTAGTAGCATATACTCATGACCTTCAAAAAATCACATAACACTTAAAAGGTAGCGTTAGAGAGTATGACTGCTATATAACTTTGAGTTTGTTAACCAAACCAATATGTTTCCTTTGCTTATCATCATTCATACTATGCAGAACTTAATTTCTACATTGATAGTGCTCAAATGCGATAATAATATTCCGATTCAGCTATTTAGTTGTCCAAATATTTAAAGATCTAATCCATATACTCTACAGAGAATCACAAGGACAATATTAATAACAAAACTTCTAATATTATCAACTTCTTAAGTTAATACTTCGTAAGTTACAAATGATTCAACTTGTATAATAGAACCAATTGTGATACTCCATTGTATCTTTTCTAACTCATTATGACGTAGACCATCTACAGTGATCATCAGACTCAAAATCTAATCACAATTACCCCAATGATAGTAGAATATTATCTTCATGAATTTAAAACGCCTTCTTAATAACTCAAAGATATTATAAAGCATGTTTTAAGGTCATCCTATGGTATATAACGTATCAAAATAGCTCGAACATTTATGACTAAATTGATATCTTTAATCACACATAATACAATATTCATTATATAATTATCCTATAATGCATAAGATTAACTAGACTTTCTAATAAGTTCTCTTTTGACTGAGGAATCATCATCTACAAAAGATGAATATTTATATAAAAGGCGCACTAACTGTTATACAGTTATACTTACTGTCACACATATAGTCAAGTTATGTCTTTTATTATATCATATTTATGGCATGAATAATGGAAATATCTTATAAGTCTCTTAGTTTTATACTAGATATATATATCTTTATATCGAGTATAATAGAGATTACTCTCACTACAGTCATAGAGAAAAAATAAGCTCAGGTAAACCTTTTACCTGACAAACATATCATTATTATCTTAATAATGAAAATATTGTCAAGATATAACACTTAGAACACTTAGAGAGAATTTTGTATGCTCTAACTAACCCTATTAATGTTGGACTGTTATGACCCATAGCGTCACTATTTGTACAGATCATGGTGGTGTTGTACAAATTAACTATGTGACAAAGGAGATTGCATTCTTACCATTTGTGATTAGATCACCTAGATGTATAAATGATGAGAGGTCCTTATGATTTGTTCCTTGATTGAGAATGATATGAGACAGTATCAATCAACGAAGGATAAATCATTAAATATCCCTAGTCAGAGTATTATCGAGATTGGACATCGATAAATACGTAAAAGACTAGTATTGCACTTGTGCGCGTTGTGAGGGCACAACAGCATAGTTCTCATATATTTGGGTATAGGATACTCATGCAAGTGTAATAGGAGGTTGTGTTTCACCGATGGTACAGGAAATAGCTCCACTCTGGATAGACCCCTCGGAATTCCATTGGTAGTATGACTATGTGTCTATGGAAGTCCGAAATCAGGGTAGGTGTATTTGGTCTTAACCTGAGACTTGCACCGCTAATGCTTGCGACAATCAATACACTTTGGTTGCGGTCGTCCAGGGCTTTAACAGGTTCTGTGTACGCCAATACTGGGTATATTGAGAATCGTAGTGTGTTGGGTGTGATGTCAAGACGGAAGTTTCACTCCAGTCATAGTGGAGATGATGGTCACGTAGGATACGGGACTGGTGCTCTTATATGCTGCAGCTATCGGGATAAAATGACAAGGTCAGGTTTATCCGATTATAGAGACTAGTCACCAGACATCCGACATGTGCTTCGTACGTGGCAGACATAATTCCAGCCCCAGGCCTAGCACGTGATCATTCGATACTAGACATAAATATGCAATACTACGTATACTACGCCTGATACAGATCCTTTATTCCTGTAAGGATATTTCCGGAGAATTGGGTAGGCATGGCGCTTTGCTAGAGGCCAACCTTGTCTTGTAAATCGGTAAAACGTAGTACGAGGTACTTACGTATTCGGATAGTCCGACGACCGTATTTACTACCAATATATCTGGGGATCTCATGGATTAGTTGATATAGTTGTTGTAAAAGCTTTTTGACAGCTTGAAAGGACATTTATTATTTTATAATGATATTTTACTTTTTTGATTTTTGGTATTTGATATACAAAAATCAAACAAAACAATAACTCTCCTCTCTCTCTCATGATTCACGCCCAAATGGGCAAATATTTCTCTCATCCCCTTCTTCATTACCGTGAACAAGGAGAAACAAATGTGAAGTTTTGTTGCAATTTTTCACATGAGCTAGCACTCAAAGGGATATACGAAGGTGATAGGGAAACCCACCCGTGTGCATGAAATCGTTTCATCACAAGCTTGGAGCTTTAATGGACCTCACATGGCCAAAAATGGAGAAGCTAAAAGAGTGGACTGCTGAGCACATTAGAGGGCAGAAAATGGATTTTTGTTCTTCGTAGCGTCGCTCAACCGATTGATGTAAGTATTCCGCAACTTCGTTGATACGTATTCGCACTTATTTCATGCTTATTATTGATCTTGGGACCTTAATAGAAACCAACAATGGTATCAGAGCGAGGTTTGAGCATGAAAAGTTTAGGGCTTAAAATTTGGGTATTTTGAATTTGAGCATGATTTTATGAAATTGGATGATTGAGTATGCTTAAATTTTGTTGAATTGAAGATTGATTGGATCAATTTCAAGAAAATATGATTGGATCATTTTTCCCCAAATTGTATGTGTTGGCCGAACACATATAGCCCTATAATGTCTTGGATTTTTTGATTTTTGATTCATTGGATGAGTTAAATCATTCGGGAATGTGATTTAATGTCGATTGAAGAATTAATTGGATTGAATTCGAATCATACACAAATC
This sequence comes from Zanthoxylum bungeanum, assembly GCA_019454045.1. NCBI lineage: Eukaryota > Viridiplantae > Streptophyta > Magnoliopsida > Sapindales > Rutaceae > Zanthoxylum > Zanthoxylum bungeanum. The sequence goes on along the minus strand of SKCR01046222.1, from coordinate 39,127 downwards.
CCCTCCATTGGCTGCGACTTTAAATCATGTTTGGGTTTGATTTTTCATGAAATGTGTTGGACATGTTTTGTTGATGATGAGCATGATTAATTGTGTAAATTAATGTTTTAAAAATGTTAATTTGGGTGGTTAATTGTGTTATACACTTAGTGTAATTAAATTGCGAAATTGGATTTATGTAATTTAGTTAATTGGGCCTTTAAATTGGATTTGGGCTTATTATGTTGTAATTGGGCTTATTGGGCTTTGTTGTAAAAGGTTAGGTTTAGGCCAAATGGATTGGATCCAATTGGGCCCAAAACCACTTCGGTTAAGCCCAAATGCAACTTAAATGAACCTTTAAAGTTTAATTGGGCCTAATGGGCCTAAATTGATTTATGGGCTTATGGGATAATTCCCGGATTGGATTTTGGTTATTCGGTTTGATCCGAGTTGACCAAAAGTCCATGCCTTAAGAAATCAATTAAAAGCCCATCGGACTAGAATTGAATTGACGTTGGACGTTAATCGGTCTTTGAGACGCGTTACGATTAAATTTGGCATTTAAGTCCTAAAAGATTTTTTTAATAAAGTGTAATGTTTAATTTGGAATTAAATAAAGAATTAGAATTGAATGCATATTAAATTGGATTTAATGATGTAGTTTAATTTAATTCGAGAATTCTTACTTTGAGTACTTATTCGCAAAACGAGTTTGACTCGAGCAAAATCAAATCGTTGTTTGAACATTGGATGATCACTAATTATCAGATTAATTAATTTGATTAGATTGATTGATAACATGCTTGTGTGAATACGTGGTTGCGATGCATGAATAATGTATATCGGATGGACATTAGATGGTGGGGCAATTTTAGAAATTGTTGTAATAAATTTGATTTATTAATTGGACCTACGTGTCCAGCCTTTCACCTCCATATTCTTCGTATTCTCTTCTCACCTATTCCCCTCAATGTAAATTAGGTTTCTTTAGTAGTGTAGTGTAACAGGTAGAAGTGATACATGTGCTAGCGGGAGAGAGAAAGGGAGAGATTTGATCTAGGATCAATGTGTAAAGTATCCATCCGCATATCATTATTATTTTATTCATATGCGGATTATTATGTGTTTAGAATGCATGTTTAAGGGTGTATGATGATGAGACCTTAACAAAGAAAATAAATTGGTTGCCAATTTGCACGTGAAAAACCCTCAAATATATTAAGCATTTTCCTTCCATTGAATGATTCTTACTCAAGATCTAAGATGGCATTGGTTTGTTGGCCAAAGTCAAGGCCTTTGTCTGTCGAGAATGTGTTTGAATCACGAAGACTTTGTTCCATATCAGTGTCTTGTCCAAGTTGTGGTTTGTTGGCCAAAGTCAAGACCACTTCTTGTCCATCGACATTGATTACGAAGCTTTCCATGGTCAATGAGTTCCGCTTAACTGGAATCATTAAGCTTGTTGTGTCAAAGCCAAGGCTTAGTTGATTCAGAGGAAAAAGGTTAGGTAATACATTAGATGTATTGGCATATATAAGATATATGTTTCGGACTTGGATGTCCTCCTACCGGATCTAGGAATTGGATTGGATCCAATTGATCTTAGAGATCTACCTAGTTAATTATCATACAATTTGTTAGCCAAAGTCAAGATTGTGTGATATTTAACGGGATCCTAGCCCACTAGGAAACACGGTTTCCCAAGTACTCGACAGAGGGTTAGAGGCTCGCCGAAAAATAGTGAGAGGCAAGAATTGAATTTGCAATATTCGTTTAATTAATTGCCATACGCGCTCAAATAAATATCATTCGTCGTTATAATTAAATGTTAGTTGGACTAATATTTAAATCGTTGTTTTAATAAATAGTTGGACTATATTCAAACTATTCATTTATAGTTGATTTTATAATTGGATTTTAGTAATCAATATAATTGAAATTAATCTTTTAAATTATAGTTGATTAAATAGTTGGACTATTGTAATCATTATAATAAATAGTACCTAAATCGTTGATTAAATAGTTAGACTATTAGAATCAAGATGAAATTGAAAGATTGACATTTAAAACATAATCCTATGGAAAATGTATTTAAATGGTTTAATTTTCAAATGGGAATAAATTTCAGGATGGTCCTGGAAAAATAATAAGTTATTTTAATTGATAAAATAATATATTAAGCCTAAGCCTGGAGTTAAGCAAATAGTAGAGCATAATCTTTGGAAGATCATGCAATGATTACTTTAGTGCTTAATCCATTAGGCTTGTCGCAGTAGACTTCTTAATTTCTGAATCAAAACTAAGGATTAGATCCTTCAACTATGATACTGAAATTGAAGGATCTTCATAAATCTATACTTAGATTTTAGAAGTACTAAATTGCAATACTTAATTCTTGGAGAGTTAATGACTATTCTCAAGGAGATAAAGTCAAACTTTGCAATTAGGCAAGTAGCGCAAGGCGCACTTACTTCGATATACTACATGGCCAACGCTTGGCCAAAGGCTATTGGAATGTTGAAAAGGGGCAAAGGCAAGATCATTATAATCTTCTGGGAAGATAAAGACGTATATCCTAAAATGTCTGCTTAAATTGTGGTAAACGGGATCACGATAGCGTGACTGCCGTTTGGACAAAGCAGACATGAAGGAATTGAAGACGAGCAAGGCTCTGACTTCAAATATGTTTGTCAACCTTATGTTCACTACTAGTATTAAAATTAGATTTTAAATACTTAGTGTGATACATAAATATGTACTGATGTGCAGAATCTGCTGTGAGCAGGATACTGACTTCAGTTGAGATTAATTTGCGGACTGGAAACGGGACGGAAGTCACTATTTTAAGCATAGATACCTAAGTTTAGGAACTACCCTCGGGTACGTACCTAAATTTGGAAACTGTTATAATGTAACTAGTTTGACTAGAAACATTATCTCTATATCAGTGTTTAATAACCCGCTGCGGGTGAACCTTTATATTCTAGAACACTAAAGTGTTTTATTATATAAAATGATATTGAGATATACACATTAGACGTGAATAACAGCATTTATATTTGAATATAAATGATATCTCAAACATATAACATGACAACAAAATAGCTCAAACTGATTGATCTGAAGAAACTAATTTGTGGCATTATTGTCTGGGACACAACTAAAACAAGAATCGTATATCTTCATTTTTGAAGAGTGGGTACTATGACTAATTTGATTCTATTCAAATAAAGTCTACGAATCTAGTTATTGGGCAAAGTGCCTAAAACGCTATTTACTTGATAAAAGTGTTATGCCACCGACTTGTTAGCCCTACTTCATAGTGAAGCAAGTGGGCCCATGTCTAGCAAGGCTAGATGTGGATATGAATATTTCGTGACTTCACGGATGTGGCATCGCGTTATGGTTATGTGTTTCTTTTGAAGAACACAAATCAGAAACCTTTTAAAAGTTTCGACACGATATAGACAAACAGATCGGCTGAAGTATTATTGTCCACTGTAAGACCGTAATGGAAAACTTAAGCAATCAGTTTCTAATATACTTGAAGAGTATAGTTTCTATAAAATGGGACTCCTCCTGTTGGATAATATGACCCATAGCGTCACTATTTGCACAGATCATTGTGTGTTGTAGCAAATTAACTATGTAACAAGGAAATTGCACTCTCATCATTTGTGATTAGATCACCATAGATATAAATGAAGAGAGGTCCCTATGATTAGTTCCTGGATTGAGATGATATGAGACAGTATCAGTCCACGAAGGATTAATCATTAAATATCCCTAGCCGTAGTATTATCGAGACTGGACATCGATAATGCGGAATAGGCTAGTATTGCACTTGTGCGCGTTGTGAGGGCACAACGGCATAGTTCTCATATATATAAGTGTTGGAGACTTATGCAAGTGCGATAGGAGGTCGTGTTTCACCGATGGTACGGGAAACAGCTTCGCTCTGGATAGACCCCTTCGGAATCCCATTGGTATTATGATATGTGTCTATGGGAGGCCGAAATCGAGGTAGGTGTGTATAGTCTTAACCTGAGACTTGCATCGCTAATACTTACGATAATCGATAAACTTTGGATTTGGTGGTTGGGGGCTTTAACCGGTTTGTGTCTACCACTTCTGGGTTTATCAGAGAGTCGTAGAGTATTGGATGTGATGTCGAGACGGAAGTATCACTCCAGTCATAGTGGAGATGATGTCACGCAGGATACGGTATTAGTGCTCTTAAGTGATGCGCATCCAATCGTGATATTATGACCAGGTCATGAATATCCGATTATAGAGACTAGTTACCAGACATCCGATATGTGTTTCGGACGGGGCAGACACTTATCCAGCCCCATCCCTAACACGTGACTATCCGATACTGGGCCGATATGCACAATACGTGAGTATACTACGCTTGATATAGATCTAAATATTCTTAAAAGGATATGTCCGGAGAATTGGGATGACTTGGTGCTTTGCTAGGAGTTGACCTTGTCACGTAAATCGGTAGAACGTAGTACTTGGTACGTACGTGATTCGGTTACACCGACGACCGTATTTACTGCCAATATATCCGGAGATCTCATGGGTCGCTTCCCGATAATCCACCGATGACGCACAACTCGCACTCTTGAATAATCTGGGATTATATAGAGGAGAGAGAAAATTAATCTAGGATTAATTACGGAGATATTTTATCTAGGATAAAATATCGTCGAGAGAGAGATAATGATTAATTTGGAATTAATCGATGAATTAATATATTCGATATATTAAACGAAATTAGATTTCGACGCGGAATTGAAATTAGATTTTAATTCGGGCGAACGAATTAATTTAGAATTAATTCGTTAGCGACGTGAATAGTGAATTCGCTAGGCGTAATCACTTAATTACGACGCGACGGAAAAATCGTTAATTTAGAATAACGAACCCGAGCCCGAGTGTGATTGCGAGCGCATTCGTATTTCGAATTCGAGTGCGGCGTCGCAAGTCGCATCAAGCGTCAAATCAATCAGTCGCATCAAGCGTCAAATCAAACGTCACTTTGAGTGATGTGATTGATTGATGTGATGATTGATTGAAAAGACTTGACACATGACATAAAGTAGATTTGACTTGAATGACATGTGAATAGTGATGTAAGTTGTTGTAATAGTGATTGGAGGGAAAACTTTTACTTTTGGTTTTCATTTAAATCAAATAAGTAATGTTTTTATTATTATTTTTCTTGGAAAATATAAAAAAGGCATTTGGTAAATGCTTTTCTCCAACCTTAACACATTTTCTTTCATCTCTCTTTCCTCTCTTCTTGTTCACGCCCAAGGGGCAAAAGTTCACTGTTTTGCCTGCAAAAACCGTGACATCTAGGGGAGCAAGGGTGGGTTTTTGTGGCAAAAACTCAAGTGCTAGCACACTTGGGAGTCTTGCGAAGGTGGTAGGGAGGTTCACCCATGAGCCGGGATCCGTCGGACGAGGCTTGGAGCTCCGTTTTCTCAGCTCAAAACTGAAATTTTTAAAGAGTGGACTGCTGCAGTGGGCGTGTAATGCAGTGGACTTTTTGGCTTCGAATCGTCTCCAAATCGACTCAACCGATCGATGTGAGTATTCCGCTACCTCCGTTGATGTGTTACACATAATTTCATGCTTGATTTGATCTTGGGACCTAATAGAAACTCAACAATGGCATCATGAGCTATAGTTGCAAGCATGAAATTTTAGGGATTTAAAATTTGGGTAAATGTGATTTGAGCATGATTTGAATGAATTGTTTGTTTGAGTATGTTTATAACATGTTTAATTTCATTTTGGTTGGACTAATTTGACGAAAAATGATTTGGAATTATTTTCCCCAAATTTAATGCCTTGGCCGAATGTATAGTGATTTTTTGGGGATCTTGGATTTTTTGATTTTTGATTCATTTGATGAGTTAGAATCGATTAGGTTGACGTTAATTTGAATCGAATTGGATTGGATTTCGAATTGGACAAAAATCCCCAAATCCTTACCTTGGCCGAATGCATGTAATGCCCTAATGTCTTGGATTTTTTGATTTTGTGACATTGGATGTGTGTGAAATCATTTAGGATGGTGATTTGATGTCGATTGTAGGTTCGATTGGATCGAAACCGAATCGGACACAAAGTCCCTCTTTTGGCCGAGACTTAAAAGCATGTAAATGGGTTTGATTTTTCATATTGTGTGTTTGACATGTGATAATGAATTTAGCATGATTAATTGGACTAATTTGATGTTTTAGAAATGTTGATTTAGGTTATTAATCATGTAACGCACTTTAGGTAATTAATTTGCGGAATTGGATTCATGTAATTTAGTTATTTAGGCTTAAATTGGATTTGGGCTTTTAATGTTGTAATTGGGCCTATTGGGCTTGATTTATCAAGTTTGGTTTAGGCCAAATGGATTGGATCCAATTGGGCCCAAAACCTTAACCATAAAGCCCAAATGCGACTTAATGAACCTTTAAAGTTCAATTGGGCCTAATGGGCCAAGATTGATTTATAGGCTTATGGGGTAAATCCCGGATTGGACTTTGGTTATCGGTTTGACCCGAGTTGACCAAAAGTCCACGCCTTAAGAAATCAATCAAAAGCCCATTGGACTTTAATTGAATTGACGTTGGACGTTAATCGGTCTTTGAGACGCGTTACGATTAGATTTGGAATTTAAATCGTAAAAGGTTTATTAAATAAAGTGTAATTTTAATTTGGAATTGAATAGTGAATTAGTTTAAATACATGTTAAATTAGATTTAATAATGTAGTTTAATTTAATTCATGAATTCGTACTTTAAGTACTTATTCGCAAAAACGAGTTTGACTCGATCAAAATCAAATCGTTGTTTGAACATTGGATGATCACTTAATTATCAGATTAATTAATTTGATTAGATTGATTGATAGCATGCTTATGTGTGAATACATGGTTGTGTTGAATGAATAATGTATATCGGATGGATATTAGATGGGTGGGCAATTTTAGAAATTGTTGTAATAAATTGATTTATTAAATTGGACCTGCGTGTCCAGCCTTATCACCTTCTTTCTCTTGTATTCTCTTCTCACCTATTCCCCTCTATGTATATGAGGTTTCTTTAGAAGTGTAGTGTAACGGGTAGAAGTAATACTAGTGCTAGCTTGAGTGAGAAAGGGAGAGATTTGATCTAGGATCAATGTGTTAAGTATCCATCCGCATATCATTATTATTTTATTTCATACTCGCTTTATTATGTGTTTAGAATGCATGTTTAAGGGTGTATGATGATGAGACCTAACAAAGATAATTAAATTGGTAGCCAATTTGCACGCGAAAACCCTCGTTTTATATTAAGCGATTATCCTTCCATTGAATGATTCTTGTTCAAGATCTGATTGGCATTGGTTTGTTGGCCAAAGTCAAGACCTTGTCAATTGGATGTATTTGAATCATGAAAGTTTTGTACCACATCGGTGTCTAGTCCAAGTTGTGATTTGTTGGCCAAAGTCAAGATCACTTCTTGTCCAAAGACATTGATTACGAAACTTTCCTTGTCAATGGGTCCCGCTTAACTGGAATCATTAGGTTTGTTGTGCCAAAGCCAAGGCCTAGATGATTCGGAGGATAAGGATAGGAAAATGTATTAGATACATTGGCATATGTAATATGTTTAGGACTTGGATGTCCACCTAACCGGATCTGGGAATTGGATTGGGTCCAATTGATCTGTGAGATCTACCTGGTTAAGTAGCATACAGCTTGTTGGCCAAAGTCAAGGTTGTATGTTATTTGACAGGATCCTAGCCCACTAGGAAACGCGGTTTCCCGAGTACTCCACAGAGGGTTAGAGGCTCGACGAAAAATAGTGGGAGGCAAGTATTGAATTTGCAACATTCGTTCAATTACTCGCCATATACGCTCAAACAAATATCATTCGTCAATATTTTACGTTGTTTTAAAAATAAATATATAGTTGGACTATATACAAACTTATTCAATATATAGTTGATTTTATAATTGGATTATAGTAATCAATATAATTGAATTAAAATGATAGTTGATTTTATAATTGGATTATAGTAATCAATATTAAAATTATAGTTGATTAAATAATTGGATTATTGTAATCATTATAATAAATAGTACCTTATTAAAATTGATTAAATAGTTGGACTATAAAATCAAGAAAGAATTGAAAAGTTAAATATTTAAAATATATAATCCTTGGATTAAATGTTTTAAATGATTTAATTTTCAATTGGGAATAAATAATAGGTTAATTTATTTGATAAAATAACTTATTATGACTAAGCCCATAATTAAGCAAATAGTAGAGCATAAATCTTTGGAAGATTTATGTGATGATGACTTTAGTGCTTAATTAATATACTTATAATAAATCTATCTTTAGATTTAAAAGTATTAAAATTGCAATAAAATTCTTAGAGAATTATTTGACTATTCTAGTGGAGAAAAGTCAAAGTTTGCAATTGGGCATGTTGCACAAGGTGCACATCGTTTCGATATTCCGAAACCCAAGGCTTGGCCAAAGGTTTGTGAAATATTGAAAAGATAATTGACATATCCCAAAGTGACTACCATTTGGATATGGAAGACACGAAGGAATTAAAGAAAGGGCGAGGCTCTAACTTTAAAAAATTTGTCAAAGTTATGTTCACTACTAGTATTGAAATTGGATTTTAAATACTTAGTGTGGTACATAAAACATATATGTATTGATGTTCAGAATCCGCTGTGAGCTGGATACTGACTTCAAGCCGAGATTTCTCTGCGAATCGGAAACGGGACGAAAGTCGCTGTTTCGACCGTAGATACCTAAGTTTAGGAACTACCCTTTGGGTATGTACTTAAATTAGGAAATGTTATGATGTAACTAGTTTGACTAGAGACATTATCTCTATATCAGTGTTTAATCCGTTGCGGATAAAACCTTTATATTCTAGAACACTAAAGTGTTTCATTATATAAAGATGATACTGAGATAAATACATTAGATGTAAATAACAAATTTATATTTTGAATAAATAAAATCTCAAACATATAAAATGACAAATAAATAGCTCAAATTGATTTGATCAATAGAGACTTATTTGTGGCATTGTTGTCTAGGACACAATTAAACAAGACTCGTATATCCACACTTTTGAAGAGTGGGTACTAGGACTGATTTGACTATTCAAATAAGGTCTACGAATCTAGTTTATTAGGTTAAATACCTAAAATACTATTTACTTGGTAATAGTAAAAGGGCCACCGATCTGTTAGCCCTATTCATGGTGAAGTTAGTGGGCCATATCTAGCTAGGCTAGATGTGAACATGAATATTCGTGACCTTAACGGATGTGGCATCACGTTATGGTTATGTGTTTCTTTTGAAGAACACAGATCGGAAACTTTTGAAGTTTCGACACGAAGTATACAAACAGATCGGCTATAGTATTATTCCGCCACGGTTAGACCGTAATGGAAATTACTTAAGCAGTAAGTTTCATACGTACATGAAAGAGTACGGTATTCTTTCATATGAGGACTCCTCCAGTGACACGTCAGACGGTGTGTCCGAACCAAAACCAATTTTGTTGGACATGATAAGGTTTATCACGAGTCGCTCTGAGCTACTATTTCCTTCTACAGGATATGTATTAACAGTGCAAAACTTATTTAGAATAAGGTTCCATATAAATCTGTTTGACAGATATCATATAGGATATGAACAGGAAAGAAACAGGGTTTCTCATTCCTGATAATTTGGGTATGCCAGGCATAACGTTTGGTTTATACCAAACTAAGGACCCAAATTGGATAAGTGCCTATATAGGTTATCCTAAGGGAAACCTTAAGTATAGTACTTATAAATCCCACATGAGAACAATGTAATTGTTGCTCACCATGCGGTTTTCCTGAGAGGAATACCGATATGCAGTGGTCAGTGGGAGGATAGTGATACTCGATGAAAATCGGAGTAACACTGTTCAAGGCACGAAGTCCTTAATGGAACACAAATAGTTCATCTATGATGAATCTGTACCATTAATCTTCAAATACACAAGAACTTCGTAGATCGGATAGAGTCAGAAAACAACCTAGGGTATGGGTTTCTGATCTAACCTCATAAAGATGTCAATCTTATGGAGGTGTACCATCCGACTACGTTTTGAGGAAGTGATACGAGGTATCGACTCCCGGTTATGGCAAAGTGCCATGAATCCGAAATGGATTCCATGTATAACAACTATTTTGGATACTAGTTGTTGTACCACAAGGCATTGTGCCTATTGGTACATTAAACGTCTTCAAGGAAGACATACATGGATGGCAACATACCAACGTACAAAGCTGGGCTTTTGACGGAAAGGTATCGTTATCAACATTGTGTTAATAACGGTTCAACCTTTTACCTGTTGCCATGGTAAATCCATTTTGAAAATGCTTGAAAATAACTGTATATTTCATTTATGAAATGTGTCAGTTATAAATCAAAATCGCTTTCCTGAAAAGGAAACCTTTTGGAGAATGTTTATAACATTCTGACGATTTTGTATAACCGACAAACAAGGTTTGCGGGTTATTCGATCCATGTTTGGATCAATGCAAGCATAGGTTCTTGGAACTGTCGTTTTGAAATAATCATAATGGTTTATGATTTGACTCAAAACGAAATAATTCTTGTGTATATAAGGAGGTTAGTGGGAGGGCGCACTAACAGTGAAATTCCCATAATACAATGGTGAAAGCTTGGCTTTCATAGATATTCTTTCAATAGAAATTCTCCTGTAGAATTCTGGGGAGTAACAACCTTATTCAAGGAATAAAGATCTACTGGGATAGATTTGGAGTTGTTAACACTCTCTGGGAAATCGTACATTTAAAATGTACTTGTATTGGTGTCTCATACGCTTCGAGCATATGGAGTCACAATCGGGTCAATCCAAGTGATAGTCACTAAATTGAAATTGAGAACATCTGTTAGTATCTTAGAGAACTAAAGATGCTGTCTTAAACTATGGAGAAGGAGAACTTGAAGTGACTGGGATCACCGCTGCAAGTTTCCAAACTATTAAATACTACGGTACTAAAATTTGAATAACGGGACAGTGAGCTGGAAATATTCCAAGCAAGATAACTGTTGCCGAATAAACAACAATACGGAGAGATTATTGCTGCAGCTGAGGCAGCAAAGAAGCCATTTGGATCGAACATAAATCTAATTAGATTAGATATAGTTCTGTTAGCAGCTGAACTAGGCGTCAGCACAGGCTAAGGAATTAAAGGTCTCATCGACGACGATCCAGATATATACTTCTATATCATCTGATTCGTTCGGATCATACATCGTGGCGATGTGATGATCGTATAAATCGCGTCAGACGATAATCAAACAAATCCGCTGACGAAAACCTTTCCTCAGCAATTTGAGCGAACCTTACATAGTTCAAGTGTTGGAACACTTGAGTGACTCGCTACGTGCCAAGTGGGAGATTGTTGGATAATATGACCCATAGCGTCACTATTTGCACAGATCATTGTTTGTGTAGCAAATTAACTATGTACAAGGAAATTGCACTCTCATCATTTGTGATTAGATCACCATAGATATATAAATGAAGAGAGGTCCCTATGATTAGTTCCTGGATTGAGATGATATGAGACAGTATCAGTCCACGAAGGATTAATCATTAAATATCCCTAGCCGTAGTATTATCGAGACTGGACATCGATAATGCGGAATAGGCTAGTATTGCACTTGTGCGCGTTGTGAGGGCACAACGGCATAGTTCTCATATATATAAGTGTTGGAGACTTATGCAAGTGCGATAGGAGGTCGTGTTTCACCGATGGTACGGGAAACAGCTTCGCTCTGGATAGACCCCTTCGGAATCCCATTGGTATTATGATATGTGTCTATGGGAGGCCGAAATCAAGGTAGGTGTGTATAGTCTTAACCTGAGACTTGCATCGCTAATACTTACGATAATCGATAAACTTTGGATTTGGTGGTTGGGGGCTTTACCGGTTCTGTGTCTACCACTTCTGGGTTTATCAGAGAGTCGTAGAGTATTGGATGTGATGTCGAGACGGAAGTATCACTCCAGTCATAGTGGAGATGATGTCACGCAGGATACGGTATTAGTGCTCTTAAGTGATGCGCATCCAATCGTGATATTATGACCAGGTCATGAATATCCGATTATAGAGACTAGTTACCAGACATCCGATATGTGTTTCGGACGGGGCAGACACTTATCCAGCCCGCCCTAACACGTGACTATCCGATACTGGGCCGATATGCACAATACGTGAGTATACTACGCTTGATATAGATCTAAATATTCTTAAAAGGATATGTCCGGAGAATTGGGATGACTTGGTGCTTTGCTAGGAGTCGACCTTGTCTCGTAAATCGGTAGAACGTAGTACTTGGTACGTACGTGATTCGGTTACACCGACGACCGTATTTACTGCCAATTATCCGGAGATCTCATGGGTCGCTTCCCGATAATCCACCGATGACGCACAACTCGCACTCTTGAATAATCTGGGATTATATAGAGGAGAGAGAAAATTAATCTAGGATTAATTACGGAGATATTTTATCTAGGATAAAATATCGTCGAGAGAGAGATAATGATTAATTTGGAATTAATCGATGAATTAATATATTCGATATATTAAACGAAATTAGATTTCGACGCGGAATTAAAATTAGATTTTAATTCGGGCGAACGAATTAATTTAGAATTAATTCGTTAGCGACGTGAATAGTGAATTCGCTAGGCGTAATCACTTAATTACGACGCGACGGAAAAATCGTTAATTTAGAATTAGCGAACCCGAGCCCGAGTGTGATTGCGAGCGCATTCGTATTTCGAATTCGAGTGCGGCGTCGCAAGTCACATCAAGCGTCAAATCAATCAGTCGCATCAAGCGTCAAATCAAACGTCACTTTGAGTGATGTGATTGATATGTTGATTGATTGATTGAAAAGACTTGACACATGACATAAAGTAGATGTGACTTGAATGACATGTGAATAGTGATGTAAGTTGGTGGTAATAGTGATTTGGAGGAAAACTTTACTTTTTGGTTTTCATTTAAAAAATCAAATAAGTAATTGTTTTTATTATTTTTTCTTGAAAATTAAAAAGCATTTGGTAATGCTTTTCCAACACTTAACACATTTTCTCTTTCATCTCTCTTTCCTCTCTTCTTGTTCACGCCCAAGGGGCAAAAGTTCACTGTTTTGCCTTGCAAAAACCGTGACATCTAGGGGAGCAAGGGTGGGTTTTTGTGGCAAAAACTCAAGTGCTAGCACACTTGGGAGTCTTGCGAAGGTGGTAGGGAGGTTCACCCATGAGCCGGGATCCGTCGGACGAGGCTTGGAGCTCCGTTTTCTCAGCTCAAAACTGAAATTTTTAAAGAGTGGACTACTGCAGTGGGCGTGTGATGCAGTGGACTTTTTGGCTTCGAATCGTCTCCAAATCGACTCAACCGATCGATGTGAGTATTCCGCTACCTCCGTTGATGTGTTTACACATAATTTCATGCATTGATTTGATCTTGGGACCTAATAGAAACTCAACACCTCCCGGAACACGTCATTTTGACGATGTGTCCGAACTGATAAACCGAATTTTGTTGGACATGATAAGGTTAATCATGAGTCGCTCTAAGCTACCTTTTCCTTCAACGGATAAGCATTAGCAGTGCAGAACTTATTTAGAATAAGGTTCCATTAAAATCTGTTTGACAGATTTCATATCAGACATGAATGGGAAAGAAACTAGGTTTCGCATTCCTGTATATTTGGGTATTGTAGGCATTGCATTTTTGCATGTGAAACCCGATGATGAGTCTCATTTGGAGGCACTACCTTTTGAGTCACGAGAGCCGCGGGAAACGGATATCGGAAGGGGAAATTCAGAATAAACAAGGTTCAATGTTTTCATTCGTGCTGCGTTCGTGTATGCGTTCGAACGGAAAATAGATTGCGGGCGTTCGTGTCACGTTCGAGGAAGCGTTCGAACGGTGTCGGTAATTCTGGTTTTGCTGCTAGCCTCACACCCCAGCCCATTTAGCTCCCCAAAGCCCATAAAACACATCCCAAATTAAATAAATAAATATTAATTAAAACATTAACTAATAAGATATTAAAATAATTAATTAAATAATTAATTAAAAACATTTACCAAACTTAAGCTAAAATCATGCCTAATTTAAATAATTTGAATATATCATATACTAAAATTAAAAAAGAAGATATGCCTAATTAAAATCAATCTTAACCAATTAAAACATTAGATGCATAACTTAACAAATATCATGCCTAAATAATACAAATCAAATATTTGACTTCCTAATTCAATAAGATATCCACCAATTTAGATTAGTTGACTTCCTAATTTAAAATATCTTGTCCCCCCTCAATCTTGTGTATACCATTCTTAGGACTCCTAATTTGGAAACTAGATCTCTTCCTTGGCTCTTTTCTATATAAACATGCACTAACCTAGCCACACCCTCTCGGGACTCTCTCTACATGCCCAAGACAAAAAAGGAGAAAACACTTCACATATACACAAAAAGAGAACAAAGAACACGCCCAAGCCCTCTACCCTCCTTACTACACACGTAAATCACTAAGAAAATAACAAAAATTATCTTCATCTTCACTCTCTCATCACCGAATTACAGCAATAAAACGACACCAAAACAGTGGGAAAAACAGTGGAACAGCGAGCCCAAAACGAGAAACTAGTGAACCGGAAAAGTAAGGAGCTTTCATCCCTTCCGATCTCCGCGAAACGCAAGTCCGAGGACAACTAAAAGGTTAGACCTGAGGGTATTTTTCACACTTATTTCTATTTAATTTCTGGTCATTTATCTTGATTACATTTTCTGTATTTGTGGCATTTGTTGTATATATGATGTTTGTTATGGATTTTGGATGAAAAGTGTGCCGCCTCTCTTGGTATATAGGATGGAAACCCGGACGTAAATTTCATAGCCGATTCCGAATGGACGGTAGTATGATCTGCACTCGGGCCACAACTCCACGTACCGCTTGAGTAAACGGCACCCTCTTTTGTTTTGTGTTGCTTTTGTTTATTTAGTTTTCGTCACTTGAATTCGGTATGTTGTTTATTTATGGGGAGGGGCTAAAGCACTTTACCACGATGCTTTGCCGCGCCGGTTGATGTGTGTTCGGTTGGATGCAAGATATGTTCAATCGGGCATACTTAGTTTGATATGATTGTCTTTATCTTTTTTATTCATGATTTAATCGAGCGCATGGGCTTAGTAAGTGGAATGAAAGACCCCCTATGGGGAGGGGCTAAAGCCCTTTACCATGAGGCTTTGCCGCGCCGGTTGATGTGTGTTCGGTTGGATGCAAGATGCGTTCAATCGGGCATACTTAATTTGATATGATTGTATGTACCTTTTTATGCATGGTTCAATCAAGCGCATGGGCTTAGTGAGTTAGTCCAAAGGTCCTCTACTTGAGAGATGAAGAGCCAAAAAGGCCATCTTCGTGACACTACTTCGTCGCGCCCCTTTATCTTTCATGTATCGCGTCCCATTTCATGCATCAGGTCTGTTCCCGTTCGAACGTGTTTACGAACGCAACTCGAACGCGCATACATTTTGCCTTATCATGCATCAGGTCTCATTTCCGTTCGAACGCGTTAACAAACGCCATACGAACGTGAGCATTCTGTTTCATTTCCGTTCGAACGCGTTCACAAATGCCATACGAACGTGAGCATTCTGTTTCATTTCCGTTCGAACGCGTTCACGAACGCCCTATGAACGTGAGCATTCTGTTTCAGTTTCGTTCGAACGCTCTTACGAACGCTACACGAACGCGAACACACTGAACTGAGACATATTCATCACATGGCATGTACAATTGTTTCTTAGGTGATTTTTTTTTTGGTGGAATCGCACATAGTCGTTCTTATCTTTGTGCACATGATAATGAAAAGTATGTTTATTCTATTAGTTGCGTCATTTGCCTTAGTCTTGATTTAATGCATTATGATTCATTTACCTATGCCATGATGATTTTGGGACATTATTTCTTGTGGTATATCGGATGGAAACCCAGACGTAAATTCTGTAGCCGATTCCGAATGGACGGTAGTGCGGTCTGTACTTGGGATACAATTCCACGTACCACTTGGAAAAGTATTCACATGCATGTTTGTGCTCATGTTAATTGCATCCTTTAGCATCACATTATGGCATGTGCATCTTTAATGTAAAATTGCATCTTTGATTGGCATATTTAAATTCGTGTCTTCCTTCATCTTTTCAAGTTATGTGTTTGTATTAACTTCATTATCATCATGCGGTTATTTCGACCATATTTTATATGTTTCTTTGCATAATGCGCCTATTATACTATTTGTTGTCATTTTGGTTTCCTTTATATTACATGCAAATGTTACCATGACTGTTTGTGTTTATGTTTACGTGAATGATTGAGTTCTTATGACGTTATGCGCTTGTTTGTTGCAAAGGCCAACCTTTAAGCATGTGAACTTGGCAATAAGATTTGATTTCATGTATGTTAGATGTAAACTTTACTTTTAAGCATGTGAATTTAGGATTGTGGTGGACTTGGAAATATATGTCATAGGCTTGGTTGGATTATTGCATAAATCTTTACATTACAAGTGGCATAAGTAAGGGACCATTCCGAACCCAATGGTTTGAGGTCTTCCCTTGCGAGGGGTGAGTGCGGCCTTAAATCTTTGTCCCGGTTCACACCGGGTGGCGACTCCATCATTCTCCGGTTTAGTCCCCCGTGGCTACTCCGTACTCCCAACTAGGCCCCCCGAGCCTAGAACAGCATGTGTCGCCCAGACTCCACTGTGTGCCCACAGGTATGCTAGGCATACGTTTGGATAATATCAAACTAAAACCCAAATTGGATAAGTTCCAATTGTAGGATATCCTAGGGATACCATAAGTATTGTACTTATACATCTCACCAGAGAATAATTAGATTGTTGCTCGCCATGCGGTTTTCCTAAGAGGAATACCGATATGCAGTGGTAAGTGGGAGGATAGTAAAACTCGATGAAATCGGATTAATACTGTCCAAGGCATCGAATCCTAATGGAACACAAATAGTTCATCAAGGATGAAACTATACCAGTAATTTTCGAATACACAAGAACCGCGTAGATCGGAGAGAGTCAGAAAATAACCTGGGGTATGGGTTTCTGATCTCACCTCATAAAGATGTCTATCTTATTTAGGAATACCAACTGACTACGTATAAGGTAGTGATACATGGTATCGACTCCCTATTATGGCAAAGGGTCATGAATCCAAAATGGATTCCATGTATATCAATTGTGTTTAGAATACTAGTTGATGTACCGCAAGGCATTGTGCCTACTGGTACTATATAAGTCTTCAAGGAAGACATACATGGAAGGCAACACATCAACGTATAAATCTAGGCTTTTAACGGAAAGGTATCGTTATCAACATTGTGTTGATTACGATTCAAGCTTTTAACTGTTGCCACGGTAAATCCATTTGGATAATGCTTGCTAAAGCTGCATGTTTCATTTATGAAATATGACAACAGAACGTCAAAATTGCTTTCCTTAAGCGGAAACCTTTTGGAGGATATTTTCAACATCCTGACGGTTTTGTCGTACCAAAACTAGCAAACAAGGTTTGCAGGTTATTCGATCCATGTTTGGATTGAAGCAAGCATTGAGTTCTTGGAATTACCGTTTTGATGTAATCATAATGGTGTATGATTTGATTCAAAACGAATATGATTCTTGTGTATATAAGGAGGTTAGTGGGAGCGGACTGACAGTGGTTGTCCTATAAATAATGATGATACATCATTTCTTGGAAATGATAGTCCCATAAAAAAGACAATCGGTGAAAGCTAGGCTTTCGAGAAAAACTCTCCGAGAAACTCGTACTTTAAAAATGTACGTGACCTGATGTCTCATACGCTTTGAGCATATGGATTCACAATCGGGCCAATCCAAGTGATAGTTACTGGATTGATGTTAAGAACATCCGTTAGTATCTAAGAGATCTAAGGATGCTATCTTAATCTGTGGAGAAGGAGAACTTGAAGTGACTGGGATCACTACTGCAAGTTTCC
This sequence comes from Zanthoxylum bungeanum, assembly GCA_019454045.1. Lineage (NCBI taxonomy): Eukaryota > Viridiplantae > Streptophyta > Magnoliopsida > Sapindales > Rutaceae > Zanthoxylum > Zanthoxylum bungeanum. The sequence continues at coordinate 20,984 of SKCR01046222.1, read as the reverse complement.
TAAACCGATAAAACAACTAAAAGTCGCAAACGGTACTATACAGTTTGAATAACGGTACAGTGAGCTGGAAATCTTCCAAGCAAGGTACTGTTACTGAATAAACAACAAATGCGGGTTATTGCTGCGGCGGAGGTAGTAATAGAAGCCATCTGGGTCAATAACAAATCTAATTAGATTAGATATAATTCTGTTAGCAGCTGAGCTAGGCTTCAGCGCAGGGTAAAGAATTAATGGTCTCATCAACGGTCCAGATACATACTTCAATATTCATCTGATTCGTTCGGATCATACATCGTGGCGATATGATGATCGAATAAATCGCATCATATGATAATCATGTAAATTCGCTGATGAAAACTTATCCTCAGCAATTTGAGCCAACCGGACATAGTTCGGGTGTTAGACACTCGAGTGACTGGCTATAGGCCAAGTGGGAGATTGTTGGACAGTTATGACCCATAGCGTCACTATTTGTACAGATCATGGTGTTGTTGTATAAATTAACTATATGACAAAGGAGATTGCACTCTTATCATTTGCAATTAGATCACCTAGATGTATAAATGATGAGAGGTCCTTATGATTTGTTCCTTGATTGAGAATGATATGAGACAGTATCAATCAACGAATGATAAATCATTAAATATCCATAGTCAGAGTATTATCAAGATTGGACATCGATAAATACATAAAAGACTAGTATTGCACTTGTGCGCATTGTGAGGGCACAACGACATAGTTCTCATATATTTGGGTATAGGATACTCATGCAAGTGTAATAGGAGGTTGTGTTTCACCGATGGTACGGGAAACAACTTCGCTCTGGATAGACCCCTCAGAATTCCATTGGTAGTATGACTATGTGTCTATGGAAGTCCAAAATCAGGGTAGGTGTATTTGGTCTTAACCTGAGACTTGCACCGCTAATGCTTGCGACAATCAATACACTTGGTTGTGGTCGTCCATGGGCTTTAACAGGTTATGTGTACGCCAATACTGGGTATATTGAGAATCGTAGTGTGTTGGGTGTGATGTCAAGACGGAAGTATCACTCCAGTCATAGTGGAGATGATGGTCACGTAGGATACGGGACTGGTGCTCTTACATGCTGTAACTATCCGGATAAAATCATAAGGTCAGGTTTATCCGATTATAGAGACTAGTCACCAAACATCCGACATGTGCTTTGTACGGGGGAGACACAATTCCAGCACCAGGCCTAGCACGCGATCATTCGATACTGGACAGAAATACGCAATACTACGTATACTACGCCTGATACAGATCCTTTATTCCTGTAAGGATATTTCCGGAGAATTGGGTAGGCATGGCGCTTTGCTAGAGGCCAACCTTGTCTTGTAAATCGGTAAAATGTAGTACGAGGTACTTACGTATTCGGATAGTCCGACGACCGTATTTACTGCCAACATATCCGGGGATCTCATTGGTGGCTTCCCAAAGATTCACCGATGATGTATGACTCACACTTTAATTAATCTGGGATTAATTAGAAGAGAGAGAAAATTAATATAGGATTAATTTCGAAGATATTTTATCTAGGATAAAATATCAATAAAAAAGAGATTACGATTAATTTGAAATTAATCGGTAAATTAATATATTTGATATATTAAACGAAATTGGATTTCGACGCGGAATTAAAATTAGATTTTAATTCGGGTGAACGAATTAATTTAGAATTAATTCGTTAGCAATGTGAATAGTAATTATGCTTGGCATGATTATTTAATTAAATTAGATTTAATTACGACGCAACGGGAAAATCGTTAATATGGAATTAACGAACCCGAGCCCGAGATTATTTGCGAGCACATTCGTATTTCGAATTCGAGTGCGGCACACAAGTCAAATCAAGCGTCAAATCATTAGTCCCATCAAGCGTCAAATCACTTGTCACTTTGAGTGATATGACTTGACCACTTGAATGATGTGAATAGTAGATGTAGTTGTTGTAAAAGCTTTTTGACAGCTTGAAAGGACATTTATTATTTTATAATGATATTGTCTTTTATGATTTTTGGTATTTGATATACAAAAATCAAACAAAACAATAACTCTCCTCTCTCTCTCATGATTCAAGCCCAAATGGGCAAATATTTCTCTCATCTCATTCTTCATTGCCGTGAATAATGAGAAGTAAATGTGAAGTTTTGTTGTAATTTTTCACATTAGCTAGCACTCAAAGGGACATACGAAGGTGATAGGGAAACCCACCCGTGTGCATGGAATCGTTTCATCACAAGCTTAGAGCTTTAACGGACCTCACATGGCCGAAAATGGAGAAGCTAAAAGAGTGGACTGCCGAGCACATTAGAGGGCAGAAAATGGATTTTTGTTCTTCGTAGCGTCGCTCAACCGATCGATTTAAGTATTCCGCAACTTCGTTGATATGTATTCGCACTTATTTCATGCTTATTATTGATCTTGGGACCTTAATAGAAACCAACAATGGTATCAGAGCGATGTTTGAGCATGAATAGTTTAGGGCTTAAAATTTGGGTATTTTGAATTTGAACATGATTTTATGAAATTGGATGATTGAGTATGCTTAAATATTGTTGAATTGAAGATTGATTGGATCAATTTCAAGAAAATATGATTGGATCATTTTCCCCCAAATTGTATGTGTTGGCCGAACACATATAGCCCTATAATGTCTGGGATTTTTTGATTTTTTATTCATTGGATGAGTTAAAATCATTCGGGAATGTGATTTAATGTCGATTGAAGAATTAATTGGATTGAATTCGAATCAGACACAAATCCTCTCCCTTGGCCGAGACTTTAAAGCATATTTGGGTTTGATTTTTCATGAAATGTGTTGGACATGTTTTGTTGATGATGAGCATGATTAATTGTGTAAATTAATGTTTTAAAAATGTTAATTTGGGTGGTTAATTGTGTTATACACTTTAGTGTAATTAAATTACGAAATTGGATTTATGTAATTTAATTAATTGGGCCTTTAAATTGGATTTGGGCTTATTATGTTGTAATTGGGCTTATTGGGCTTTGTTGTACAAAGTTAGGTTTAGGCCAAATGGATTAGATCCAATTGGGCCCAAAACCACTTCGGTTAAGCCCAAATGCGACTTAAATGAACCTTTAAAGTTTAATTGGGCCTAATGGGCTTAAATTGATTTATGGACTTATGGGATAATTCCCGGATTGGATTTTGGTTATTCGGTTTGATCCGAGTTGACCAAAAGTCCATGCCTTAAGAAATCAATTAAAAGCCCATCGGACTAGAATTGAATTGACGTTGGACGTTAATCGGTCTTTGAGACGCGTTACGATTAAATTTGGAATTTAAGTCCTAAAAGATTTATTAATAAAGTGTAATATTTAATTTGGAATTAAATAAAGAATTAGAATTGAATGCATATTAAATTGGATTTAATGATGTAGTTTAATTTAATTCGAGAATTCGTACTTTGAGTACTTATTCGTAAAATGAGTTGACTTGAGCAAAATCAAATCATTGTTTGAACATTGGATGATCACTAATTATCAGATTAATTAATTTGATTAGATTGATTGATAACATGCTTGTGTGAATACGTGGTTGCGATGCATGAATAATGTATATCGGATGGGCATAAGATGGGTGAGGTAATTTTAGAAATTGTTGTAATAAATTTGATTTATTAATTGGACCTGCGTGTCCAGCCTTTCACCTCCATATCTTTTTTATTCTCTTCTCACCTATTCCCCTCAATGTAATGAGGTTTCTTTAGAAGTGTAGTGTAACGGGTAGAAGTGATACATGTGCTAGCGGGAGAGAGAAAATGAGAGATTTGATCTAGGATCAATGTGTAAAGTATCCATCCGCATATCATTATTAGTTTATTCATATGCATTATTATGTGTTTAGAATGCATGTTTAAGGCTGTATGATGATGAGACTTTAACAAAGATAATAAATTGGTTGCCAATTTGCACGCGAAAAACCTTCAAATATATTAAGCGTCTTTCCTTCCATTGAGTGATTCTTACTCAAGATCTAAGATGGCATTGGTTTGTTGGCCAAAGTCAAGGCCTTTATCTGTCGAGGATGTGTTTGAATCACGAAGGCTTTGTTCCATATTAGTGTCTTGTCCAAGTTGTGGTTTGTTGGCCAAAGTCAAGACCACTTCTTGTCCATCGACATTGATTACAAAGCTTTCCATGGTCAATGGGTTCCGCTTAACTGGAATCATTAAGGTTGCTGTGCAAAAGACAAGGCTTAGTTGATTCAGAGGAAAAAAGGTTAGGTAATACATTAGATGTATTGGCATATATAAGATATATGTTTCGGACTTGGATGTCCCCCTACCGGATCTAGGAATTGGATTGGATCTAATTGATCTTAGAGATCTACCTAGTTAATTATCATACAATTTGTTGGCCAAGTCAAGATTGTGTGATATTTAACGGGATCCTAGCCCACTAGGAAACACGGTTTCCCAAGTACTCGACAGAGGGTTAGAGGCTCACCGAAAAATAGTGGGAGACAAGAATTAAATTTGAAATACTCATTTAATTACTTGCCATACGCGCTCAAATAAATATCATTCATCGTTTTCATTAAATGTTAGTTGGACTAATATTTAAATCGTTGTTTTAATAAATAGTTGGACTATATTCAAACTATTCATTTATAGTTTATTTTATAATTAGATTATAATAATCAATATAATTGAAATTAATCTATTAAATTATAGTTGATTAAATAGTTGGACTATTGTAATCATTATAATAAATAGTACCTAAATCGTTGATTAAATAGTTAGACTATTAGAATCAAGATGAAATTGAAAGATTGACATTTAAAACATAATCCTAGGGAAAATGTATTTAAATGCTTTAATTTTCAAATTGGTAATGAATTTCAGGATGGTCCTGGAAAAATAATAAGTTATTTTATTTGATAAAATAATATATTAAGCCTAAGCCTGGAGTTAAGCAAATAATAGAGCATAATCTTTGGAAGATCATGTAATGATAACTTTAGTGCTTAATCCATTAAGCTTGTCGCAGTAGACTCCTTAATTTCTGAATCAGAACTAAGGATTAGATCCTTCATCTATGATACTAAAATTGAAGGATCTTCATAAATCTATACTTAGATTTTAGAAGTACTAAATTGCAATACTTAATTCTTGGAGAGTTAATGACTATTCTCAATGAGATAAAGTCAAACTTTGCAATTAGGCAAGTAGCGCAAGGCGCACCTTACTTCGATATTCTACATGGCCAAGGCTTGGCCAAAGGCTATTGGAATGTTGAAAAAGGGGCAAAGACAAGATCATTATAATCTTGTGGGAAGATAAAGGACGTATATCCTAAAATATCTACTTAAATTGTGGCAAATGGGATCACGTTACCGTGACTGCCGTTTGGACAAAGCAGACATGAAGGAATTGAAGACGAGCAAGGCTCTGACTTCAAATATGTTTGTCAACTCAAATCGGGAATAAGACCCTCATCTCAATTCGGGAATAAGACCCTCATCTCAATTCGGGAAGAAGACCCTTAACTCAAATCGGGAAGAAGACCCTCATCTCAATTCGGGAACAAGACCCTCATCTCAAATTAGTAACCGTTCGGAAATGGACAACTAACACATCATCAGCATGCCGAAAATGGCACTCTGGAAATGGAGCACGGTTCGGGAATGAACTATCACATCAGCAGTGCCTCGGGGATGAGGTTCAGTATGTCGAGAATGGCATTTCGAGGATGGAGCATGGGTCGAGGCCCATATCAGTATCAGTCTGGGGGCGAGGACCGCATCAGTATCAGTTTGAAGGGCGAGGCCCACATCAATATCAGCTTAGGGGCGAGGCCCACATCAGTATCAGTTTGGGGACGAGTCCCACACATCATCAGCACGCCGGGTATGGCACTCCAGGTATGGAGACACACATCATCAGCATCCGGGTATGGCACTCCTGGTATGGAGACACACATTATCAGCACACTGGGTATGACACTCTTGGTATGGAGACACACATCATCAGAACGCCGGGTATGGAGACACACATCATCAGAACACCGGGTATGACACTCCGGGTATGGAGACATACATCATCAGAATACCGGGTATGGCACTCTGGGTATGGAGACACAACTGCGACACCTCGAGTATGGGGTTTAGCACGCCGGGTATGACACTCCGGGTATGGAGACACAACTGCGACACCTCGGGTATGGGGTTTAGAACGCCGGGTATGGCACTCCGAGTATGAAGACACAACCGCGACATCTCGGGTATGGGGTTTAGCACGCCGGGTATGGCATTCTGGGTATGAAGACACAACCGCGACAGCTCGGGTATGGGGTTTAACATACCGGGTATGGCACTCTGGGTATAGAGACACAACCGCGACACCTCGGGTATGGGGTTTAGCATGCCGGGTATGGCACTACCAGATCAACTCAATTCAAAGCAACGGGCAAGTCAAGCGACAACTGGCGAGCCATGTTTGTAAAAATGCATTGTATAACTTTGATAGGATTGTCATTATCATACACTTCACAAGTCCCATCAAAGTGGGGGTGACTGTGTACACTGTATTTTTGCATGTAAGACCCGATGATAAGCCTTGTATGGAGGCACTACTCTTTAAGTTGCGGAAGTCGCAGGAAATGGACGTCGGAAGGGAAAATTCAAAAGTCAAGACCTTGTTGGACTTAATTCGTTTACTTAGCATCGAGTTTGCTCATTGGATCTCTATTTTAAAATTTAGCCTTGGCCCAAACCCCGCACCCATCCAAAGCCCAATTGAAAATAATTAAAACATGTAAAACACATGTCACAAATTAAATTAAATTCAATTAAATTAAAACAAATCAAATCAAATCAAATCCCCCTCCCTAAATTAAATAAATCACATTACAAATTAAATAAATCACTATCGTAATTAAAGAAATCTTTTCCTTGTAACACACTAATTAAAAGATATCCCCCTAATTACATAATCTCTATTTCCTACCCCTATAAGGACAACCCTAACCCTCTCCTATAAAAAGACACATAAATCAAACCTTATAGATCACTTCTCAATCCCCATAATTCATCTCTTTCTCTTTCAAAATTCACAATTCACGACTCTCTCTCGCTAACCTTTCGTCTCTCTAAAAGTCAAAAAACCATAATCTCTCGTATCCCTCTCTCTCCACCCCACTCGGTAACCTCACAACAAAAAATAAAAGCCATAACCCTAACTCCCATCATCTCTCTCCCTGGGGAGCTCACTCACGGCCAAAAGAAAAAAAAAACCTAAACTCTCTTCTCTCTACACTCACACGTCTCTCTCTCATTGGCTTTCATTATTTTCATACACACAAAAACCCTAAACAACTAAGCATCTTTCTTGGCAGCCGAGACCATTCACGCCCCTCCTCTCTCTTAACCCCTCGGCAGCCTCATTCACTCCCTCTCTAACAAAAATGAAACCCTAACAGCCCTTCACCGGCTTCACCATAAACAAGTAAACATAAAACTCTCGGCCTCTCTCTAAACAAGCAACAACAAACGAAAAACCTAATAGCCTCTACCCCCTCTCTCATCGAACACCTCTCTCATCTATTCTCCCATTCTCTCGACATCAACCATCATCACCCTCTCGACCGAAACAACTGCCCCTCACCAACCCAGTAATTGCAAACCATTCACAAAACAACAAAGTAACCCTTCAACCCATGCACGTAAAACTTCCATAAAACCACCTCCCTTCACCGACCAGGAAAAACAAACAAATAAAAGCCTTTAGCCCTCACAGAACCCTTCACGTGAAAGCACCCACTTACATACGTCAAATACATTCGGCAGTGCACACATACACAAAAGAACCGACTAAACCTAACGAGCACATAAGCCTCACGTCCCTTTATCTATTCAATGAACAACAAACTGCAGCCCTGACCGACAAAGCAATAAACAAACAAATACCCTAAACAGTCCAGTAAATTACTCCTAAACCAAGCCAAATCACCCTGCCCACTACCCGAATAAAACAACAAATAAAATAAGCCTACTCCACCGACACAAACCAACAAAAATCAATAATAAACTGACCCCAAACTGAGCCACCAAACTGATCAACAAACCAGCAAAACAGTCCCTAAATCACCAAAAATGACAGCCCCTCTACACCCAAATCAATCCCCGAACACCCCTGAAAACAATCCAGAAATAACCTAAAATAATCCCCCAAAGTAGAAAAAAACCACAGAAAATAACCAAAAACAACGACCAGAAAATACAGCAAAAATAGAGAAAACATCAGCTCAAAATAGTGAGACGACGAAGGAAAATAGAAAATCAGAGGAGATGCAGAGCATCAATCCTTCCGACGACCGCGAAACACACTTCTAAGAGACGACTTAAGAGGTTAGACCTGAGGGCACCCTTTTTATTTATTCTCCATTATTTTTTATTTATTTTCTTATTTTACTTCGCATGAGTATTGTTGATTGGTGTATGCTATAACCGTGGGATGAATGGAATATGTGTTATCTCTTGCGGTATATAGGATGGAAACCCGGAAGTAAATTCCATAGCCGAATCCAAATGGACGGTAGTGCGGTTTGTACTCGGGATACAATGCCACGTACTGCTTGAGAGACACACATATTTCGTTTCATCCAAGTTTGTGCTTATTCGTTGCTTAATAGGAATAGTATGTTACTTTTATGCATGATTTAGTCGATTGTTTCTAAGCATGATTTATTTATTTCTTTTGCATTAGGAATTTAATTATGTCTTTTCTACGTTCATGTTTAGATCGTTATTTATTTCTATTGTCGTGTTTATTGATTCAATGCGTTTATGTGCTTGCGTGCTTGCCGTTATGCTGACTTACTTCTATGCATGCAAACTTAGATATAGGATTTACCTTTATGTTCATGAACTTAGACATAAGTTGTATACACTTTTAGATATTGGTCGTTCTTGCATATGTAGGTTGCGTAGACTTGGTTAAATTTTTGCACAAATCTTTCTATTACAACTGACATAAGTAAGGGACCATTCCGAACCCAACGGTTTGAGGTCTTCCCTTACGAAGGGTGACTACGGCCTTAAATCTTTGTCCCAGTTCACACTGGGTGGCGACTCTATTATTCTCTGGTTTCATTCCTCACGGACTATCCCATACTCCCGACTAGGCCGCGAGCCTAGAATAGCATCGCCGATTTCTGTGTCCTACAGACATTCATAAATGGCCCTACTGTAATTCTTCGATCCCAACAAGGGACATCTATACTTGTTCGATTTATATCTCTCAACTTGGATGCCGTAAGGCGGGCCTTGTAATGTTTTAGAATACATGGGAAGGATTCGTAGATCCATTAGATGTAAAGCGAACAAGGCTTTGAAACTAAATAGATTACCCATAATGGAAGTCGTAGACTTTTATACTACAACCGCACTAAGCGAAAGTATCCGCCGACGAATCCACAAAGGATTTGCCACCTTATACCTCACCCTACTGGGGAGTAATGGTAAGGATTTTTTCATCTAATTAATTATATAATTCTATTTATAGTTTATCATTCTCATAATTGACTTCAATAAGTCAAGTCATTTCCATAAAATTACAACATTTGATATGACATATCAAGTAAAAAAACTATTTTATTACTCGGCTCGTTGAAAAGTATTCTATCAAATAGAATAAATGATAATATTTAACAGAATAAATGATAAACTTTACTAGTATCTCGTAGGTACAAGAAAAATCCAGTTGTATAAATATTGTACAAAAGAAAGAATCAAACCTTAAACATTTTAAGATTCAGATTTCTACTTATACATATCATATATGTAACTATAGAAAATAATGGAACCTAAATCAAAAATATGAATTAGTTTTACGGAATGTAACCTTAAGAGTATCAAAATTAATTCGGTAGTATAAAATGAATCAAATCATATAAGATTCGATTCCTCCCACTCACTCATTCCATCACGATGGAATCTTAGAATGATAATATTGATAAAGAATCATATTTTTTTATTAATTAATCTTAGAACTGATTGTCTATAAATTAATTTTTTTGATCATATCAATCATCTTTGACAGTGTCAAAGACTTGCGATGAATTTTTTGGTAAGTTTTCAAACTTCACATTGAAATATTTTGAACCAGTCAAAGTATTTGATATGTGTTTCATCAAAATAGATTGAAAGTTCCTCGAACCTCGACAATTATTCAATATGTATTTTTAAAGAAACACATATCTAAGTCATGAAAACTCTTCGATAAAGTTACGAAGTAAAACAAGTACATATAATAATATAATTTATTAAACTACAAATATCTAATGTATTAGTTCAATAAATTTATGGTCTAATGACGATCATCAGTTAAACGAGATTCGGTCACAATCCTTAAGTATGATATTCTTAAATTGAAAACAATATGTGGCGTGATCTCCTATCAGACCATCATTTACCAAACATGATAAGTATTCAATTATTAAGGGATAAAATCTCATAAACTAAAATTCTATATTATTGATATTATCAAATATTTTCTTAAAAATTATCTTTATGTCAAAGACACTACTAGTTCTATCAAATATATAACAATTGTATATATAAGATAATTAACTAACCAAAATATTATTACTAATATGTACACATAAAGAACCCAATCCAAATATGTACACAATAATCTTTTCTAACGGGAAGAGAAGGATAATATTTACGTTATAAGTCCTGATATTATATATCACAATACTCATTCTACAATATTTTTACTACACGAGATATCCCGTATCCAATACTCATAGTTGTCATGATAGAAGAATCAATATTGTCTATATATAACTATGTTTATCTCATTTCTTTAGGTTTCTAATTTTCTTTCAAACCTTTGCAATAATTGCAAATTAATGATAAGCAAATTGTGTCATGCACATGACTTTTAAAGATCATTAAGGTCAAGAAATATCATTGTCAGACAAACAAATACCTAATAAGGTTTTATTAATGGCGGTCACGAATCTCGAGATATGAACCAATTCATGTCAATCCTTTATTCTTTCTCTATATGATTATATCATAAAAACGGATATTCATCTAGATTATTTATTGTGACATAGCAATTAAGTCACTAACCATCTAAATTCTCCAAGAAAATCAGAACAATAGTTCCCGATGGTTTAGACACACACACACACACACACACACACACACACACACACACACACACACACATATATATATATATATATATAAGCATTCAAGATGTCTAGTTGTTGTTGTTTGGTGAGAAGATGATCCTACCAACCTTTAAGTTGACCGGTAAAACCAGCAATGAGGATTTCTGCAATAGCTTTGTCAGAAGTTCCTTATTGAATTTTGTAGGCATTAGCTGCCATAGTCATTTGTTGTAATAGGCCGAGTATGTTGTATTCTGACATTCCATCTATATTCCATTCATAAACAGAAGATGCATTAAACCGAGACTGGCTTATTGCACTAGGCCTATTATCAATGGCTAGATCAGGAGGAGAATGAGAGGTAGCAGGAAGTGCTAATTCCCAATGAATTTTATTGACTTTTGAAATAGGCTTGGGTTTTTCTTGAAAAGCTTCTATGTCTGAAGAGGCTATGGAAGAATGATCTATCTCTAGAACTCCAATTCTACTACTAGATTGGGGAGTATCAGGAGCAACATCATTTTTCTTTTTTGAAGAGGAAGAAGATGTTTCTATCCTATCCAACTGTCTTTAATAGCTCTAGCAAAATCTGATTTTGATTCATGGACAAGTTTCTGACTATTTTTCGAGACCTGGAATGGCTTAAAAATAGGCATTTTCGAGACCTGGAATTGCTCAAACAGATGAAGACAACACTCATATTCTGGATGAATATAGCAGTCCTATTCAAGATGCAATTACGACCTTAATTTTGACCATTTCCCTCCATTTCATAGGTGACCCCACTCACCTACGAGATAAAAATGCTGAGTTACTACATAATTTAAGATGTAGAAAACTTAGTGATTTCCAAAGTTATAAAACCACTTTCTTTACCCGACTCTTCCTAAGAGTTGATGCAAATAATATTACTTGGAAAGAAAAATTTCTTGCTGGTTTACATACCCTTTTAGGTGAAAAGGTTAGGAATTCCATTAAAACCCTCTATGATAATCAAATCCCTTATGATAAACTTACCTATGGAGAATTGGTCAGTTTTATCAATAAAGAAGGCCTAAAGATTTGCCAAGACCTGAAATTACAAAAACGTCTAAAATGGGAGCTTAGAAAATCTAAACAAGAACTAGGCAGTTTTTGTAAACAATTCAATTATGATCCTTTCAAAACCACTACCTCCAAAGATTGTGATGGAAAATATTTCAAAACCTTACAGAAAAAATTACAATTCCAAGAAGTTTAAAAGGTCTTTTCCAAGCCCCAAAGAAAATTTTTATAAGAAACCTTCAAAGCCTTATAAAAAGCCCAATAAAATAACTCAAACTTCCAACCTAGAGCCTTTTTCAACTATAAAGAAGCTACCTGTTATAAATGTGGAAAGAATGACATGCTGCAAAATATTGTAGGATGAACAAAAAACTTCATGAGATAGAACTCGATGAAGAAGTTCTTTCCAAAATAACAGAGCTGCTTATTGACTCTTCTGAATCTGAGCTTTCCATGATAGTAGATTCTGAACCTTTACAGGTTGATGAGTTAGTTGATTCAGATCAAAGCGATAGTGATTCTAGCACAGAATCTTATTTGAAGAAAATTAATGTTTTGACTAAAGAACAAGAAACTTTTCTTGAACTTGGACATCACAGTACCAGATCTGGATCCCAGAAATGGAGAAGAATCAACATCCAAAGCCATCACTTCGCAAGAACAGGTAAATGAATGGATAGAATCCATTTCTAAATCCCCTGAACTCATACTTGCTTTACAAAGCTTTTCAAAAAACCCAGAACTTGTTAAAGAAGTTCAAAAGATTTCTTCCAAAGAAATTCCAATTTTAAAACCTACAAGAGAAATTGTTTTAAGTGGAAGTTCTTCTTCCCAAATTGCTTCCTCCCAAATTGTTTCTCAAAGACATTCTCAAAAGTCAGATTGGTATAATAAAACCTATCAATAAAATATTTTAAATGTTGAAGATGGGTATTAAAATCCTGATCCATTTGTAACTCTTTCAAAGCTTTTTCCGAAGGGTTGGTTCTTCAAACCTTGGGATTTAACAAAACCCCAATCCTTCTATCAATACGTTCTCGAATTCACTGAATCAGTGAAATTCAAACATTTTATCTTTCTAAAGCTCATTCTGAGCAAGCCTATTCTACAGCCACTATCCTAAAAGTCCTTTCTCCAAAGCAATGGGGAGAACCCCTACATGCCCCCAAATTTTTTCCAGCCAATTTCCATAATCGCCTAAACCATTGCCTATCTTTCTCTTATTGGGATTACCAACAGGCATGGTTTAATACATTCCTTATTCAAAATCCAAAGAAAACCCATTCATGGTTATTTTTCTTCAATTCAAAAATAACCGTAGAAAGCCTTCCAAACTGGTTCCAACATTGGTGGAATTATTTTGGGCGAAACCCAGATATTCTTACCACTAATGCAAAGGCATGCTTAAACCTTTTCAAAGCCCATTATATCCCTTCTGTTTTAGAGAAAAGATTCCCCCCTTTCCTCTATTTCTGTACAAACTTTTTCTTACCTTGGGTCTGGATGTGGAGTCTTCAATTCCACACTCAAGAAACCCAATTGCTCATCCAAATGACCTTGAAGTAAAATGGTGGTCGAAATTTGATGAGGAGTCCAAGCTGTCCCAACATATAGTCCAGCAATGGCTCTGTGCTAAAGGCCATCTCAAGCCCAATATTGAAGACATAAAGACCCAAAACACATTCCTCTCTCAAAATTCAAAGGCCCAGTCTCTCTTGGCCGGTGCCGAAACTGAAGACGAATACTTCAAAGTCCTGCATCAGCTCCTTGCTTCTAGGCCAGCATACTCGGCTGCCAGCTCATCAAGTGATAGTGGGGAGCCTAAGCCCTTTATATCTCTTGCAGATGATAATGAAGACGACTGCTTCGGGATTCTCTCCTCAATAAAGCAATAAAAAAAAGTAAAAGTAAAAGTTTTTTTTGGATTTCTTTCCCCTTCACTCACTATTCTCATCAAGAGAAAAAAGCTGTGGGATAGGATTCCATTTAAAGCATCAATTCTTGGATTCCCTTCACTCACTATTCTCAGCACGAGAAAAAAGCTGAGGGATCCAACTCCATCGAAGGCATCTTATGTCAAAGTCATGTGAAGAAAAGCAAAAGGATCCAAAGCTCAGACCAAATACCTGCGGGACCACAAGCATCTTACTATTTGAGCATCTTACTATTTGTAATAATTCCAAGTTGTATTATTAAAGCATCTTACTGTAAAGCATCTTACTGTTTTGTAATAATTAACGATGCATTATTGGGGGGAGTTATAAACTTTATAATATGAAGCTCATTCTGAGCCAGCCTATTCTACAGCCACTATCCTAAAAGTCTTTTCTCCAAAGCAATGGGGAGAACCCCTACATGCCCCCAAATTTTTTCCGGCCAATTTCCATAATCGCCTAAACCATTGCCTATCTTTCTCTTATTGGGATTACCAATAGGCATGGTTTAGTACATTCCTTATTCAAAATCCAAAGAAAACCCATTCATGGATATTTTTCTTCAATTCAAAAATAACCGTAGAAAGCCTTCCAAACTGGTTCCAACATTGGTGGAATTATTTTGGGCGAAACCCAGATATTCTTACCACTAATGCAAAGGCATGCTTAAACCTTTTCAAAGCCCATTATATCCCTTCTGTTTTAGAGAAAAGATTCCCCCCTTTCCTCTATTTTGTACAAACTTTTTCTTACCTGGGTCTGGATGTGGAGTCTTAAATTCCACACTCAAGAAACCCAATTGCTCATCCAAAGGACCTTAAAGTAAAATGGTGGTCGAAATTTGATGAGGAGTCCAAGTTGTCCCAACATATGGTCCAGCAATGGCTCTGTGCTAAAGGCCATCTCAAGCCCAATATTGAAGACATAAAGACATAAATCACATTCCTCTCTCAAAAGTCAAAGGCCCAGTCTCTCTTGGCCGGTGCCGAAACTGAAGACGAATACATCAAAGTCATGCATCAGCTCCTTGCTTCTAGGCCAGCATACTCGGCTGCCAGCTCATCAAGTGATAGTGGGGAGCCTAAGCCCTTTATATCTCTTGCAGATGATAATGAAGACGACTGCTTCGAGATTCTCTCCTCAATAAAGCAATAAAAAAAAGTAAAAGTAAAAGTTTTTTTTTGGATTTCTTTCCCCTTCACTCACTATTCTCATCACGAGAAAAAAACTGTAGGATAGGATTCCATTTAAAGCATCAATTCTTGGATTCCCTTCACTCACTATTCTCAGCACGAGAAAAAAGCTGAGGGATCCAACTCCATCGAAGGCATCTTATGTCAAAGTCATGTGAAGAAAAGCAAAAGGATCCAAAGCTCAGACCAAATACCTGTGGGACCACAAGCATCTTACTATTTGAGCACCTTACTATTTGTAATAATTCCAAGTTGTATTATTAAAGCATCTTTCTGTAAAGCATCTTACTGTTTTGTAATAATTAACGATGCATTATTGGGTGGAGTTAGTTGTTGGATGTTGGGTATATAGTTCCCATTAACCCTTCAGTTGAGGGCATCCGTTTTTCTCCCAATTTCTTACTCCAAATTTTTTCAAAAACCTCTTCTTACTAGTTTCAAAGATTCTTGTTTTCTAAAGAAATAAAATGTAAGCATTCGTTTAATAATCAAAAGTTGTCTATTTTCTGTAATTTAAACTTGCATGTTTACAGACTGATAAACCATATCAGATCTGCCATCAAAAGTTGTCTATTTTCTGTAATTTAAAATTGCATGTTTACAGACTGATAAACCATATCAGATATGCCATTAAAACTGTTACGAATCCTTTGAGGCATAGAGACCGGATCTCTCCCCTCAGTTGTAATTCTATTCTCCCTCCTCCTTCAGAGCACCATTTCTGGGATCCAGATCTGGTACTGTTTGTTTAGAAAGCCAACCTTAACGAATTCTTAAATTTTCATGTCATATCTTCGATCCGTTGTCTCTCTGGTATAATATATCAGAAGATAATTTGAAAGAGAGAGAACATAAAAAATTTATAATATATCACTTCCCTCAATTAAAACATATTACAAACCCTGATTTACAAAAGGAATATCTTGATAAACTTCTAAAAACTTTTGACCTAAGTGAGTCTTCTAAAACCCCTGTTTTAAAAAGAATACCTAAGATCTTACTGAGAACCTTAGTAGAAAGAAAAATAAAAAAGACACACCCAGTTTCCAAGATCTTCAAAAGGAAATTCAAGAAATAAAATTTGAAATAAAGAATTTAAAAGAACAACAGAAAAATGATTCTGAAACCATCCAACTTCTTCTTAAGAGACAATTGGAAGGAAACTGAGAAAAGGATCCAGATTCTGAAAATGATGGGCCTGAAAATCAAAATCTAGATAATATTGAATCCCTTCCAAATGATTTTCTTTTTGTCTTAAAGCAAGTTACAACAAGAAAATATTTGATTTGGATTACTTTAATTCTCTCAACAGATTTTCAAATTGACATCGTAGCCTTGTTTGACACATGTGCTGATTTAAATTGCATAAAAGAAATTATTATTCCAAACAGATTTCATAAAAAAACTCATGAGAGACTTTCTGCCGTGAACAATTCAAAATTAAAGATTTCCTCTAAAGTTGATGCTTCAATCCCAAATGACGGTTTTGAATTCAGGACTTCCTTTCTTTTAACAAATGACATTCACCATGCTGTTATTCTTGGAACTCCTTTCATAAACCTCATTACTCCTTATACCGTTGACTATGATGGTATAACTTTTAAAGCAAAAAACAAAAAATTAAAGTTTTCTTTTATTGAAAAACCCAAACCAAGAAATTTAAATATTGTAAAAGCTTGTTCTGTCTACCAGAACCAAGTTAGAATTTTATTAAAGAAAAAACAAAACGACTTACTTTATTTATAAAAAGATTTAAATTCAGAAGATTTGAAAAACAACTACAAACTGATTTTATAAAAAGAAAGATTCATGATTTCAAAGTTTTAATTGAAAAGGATATTTGTGCTGATCTACCTTCTGCTTTTTGGACAAGAAAGCAGCATTTGATCGATCTTCCTCATGAATCTCCTTTGATGAAAAACAAATTCCTACAAAAGCTAGACCTATCCAAATGAATATGGACCTAGAACAACACTGTAGGAATGAAATCAAAGATTTAGAATCCAAAGGTTTAATTGTAAAGTCAAGGTCTCCTTGGTCTTGCGCTGCTTTCTACGTCAATAAAAACTCTAAAATAGAAAGGGGAACACCAAGACTTGTAATCAATTACAAGCCTTTAAACAAAGCTCTAAAATGGATTAGGTATCCCATACCTAACAAAAAGGATTTGCTCCAAAGACTTCACTCTGCATTCATATTCTCAAAATTTGATATGAAGTCTGGTTTTTGGCAAATTCAAATTCATCCAAAAGACCGTTATAAAACTGCCTTTACTGTTCCATTTGGACAATATGAATGGACTGTTATGCCATTCGTTTTAAAGAATGCACCTTCTGAGTTTCAAAGGATTATATGAATGAAATCTATAATCCTTACTCAGAATTTTGTATAGTTTATATTGATGATGTTTTGGTCTTTTCAAAAGACATTGATTAACATTTCAAGCATTTAAAGACTTTTTATTTTGCAACTAGAAAAGCTGGCTTAGCTGTTTCCAGTACAAAAATTCTCTGTTTCAGACAAAAGTTAGGTTCCTAGGACATTATATTTCCAAAGGAACGATTACACCTATTGAAAGATCTCTTGCTTTTATAGATAAATTCCTTGATAAAATTCTTGATAAAACTCAACTTCAAAGATTTCTCGGAAATTTGAATTATGTCCTGGATTTCTGTCCAAATATTAATAGAATTTCAAAACCTTTACATGATAGATTAAAGAAAATTCTTGTTTCTTGGA
This sequence comes from Zanthoxylum bungeanum, assembly GCA_019454045.1. Classification (NCBI taxonomy): domain Eukaryota; kingdom Viridiplantae; phylum Streptophyta; class Magnoliopsida; order Sapindales; family Rutaceae; genus Zanthoxylum; species Zanthoxylum bungeanum. The sequence continues at coordinate 2,899 of SKCR01046222.1, read as the reverse complement.
CTGATGAACATACAAAAGCCGTTAGATTAATAAAAGATACAGTTAAAGAAATTCCCTGCTTGTATCTAGCTAACCCTAGTTTACCAAAAATTGTTGAAACTGATGCGACTGACTTAGGATATGGTGGTATTCTAAAACAAGTTGAGAATAACAAAGAACAAATAGTACAATATGTTTTTGCACATTGGAATGATTGTCAGAAAAATTATTCTACTATTAAAAAAGAAATTTTATCCATTGTTCTATGCATATCTAAATTCCAAAGTGATTTGTTAAATCAAAAATTTTTACTAAGAATTGATTGTAAAGCTGCAAAACATGTTTTAGAAAAGGATGTTCAAAACATTGCATCTAAACAAATTTTTGCACGATGGCAATCAATTTTAATTATTTTTGATTTGAAATCGAATTTATAAAAGGAGATAAAAATTCTATTCCAGATTTTCTGACCAGAGAATTTCTTCAAAACAGATAATGGCGCCCAAAGAAAAGACACAGGCAAAGCCATCCTTAAAGAATCCTCTGTCCAAAGCACCTACAAAGAATCTCAATCCCCTCCACACATACCAAAGTTAGCCCCAAAGATTTCTAAAGACATGATTTACAAAACCAAAAAGCTTGATTTTCTAAAAACAGATTATATTATAAAGACTGAAGAACGTGATATTACTCTTACAAAACTTTTTGAAACAATTAAATTATTTTCAGAAAATGCTCTAAAGCATTTAAGAGAAAAGAAATTTAATTATGTGCATGTTGGTTTGATCCAAGTCGGAATAAAGCCCCTTACTAAAGAAGGCCTAGAAATCTTAGCAGTTTTAAGAGATGGCAGATTCATCTCTTTTGATGATTCTTTACTCAGTAGTATCGAATCAAGTCTCTGTAAAGGTCCTATTTCTTTTGACTGTTACCCAAACATCACAGTCTCCTTGAAAGACAAAAATATTCTCAAAAGCATGATTCTTCAAATCAAAACCCACAATTACCATATGATTGAAGGATCAATTCCTGTTGCCTTAATCTTGTTTTAAGTGGAAGTTCTTCTTCCCAAATTGCTTCCTCCCAAATTGTTTCTCAAAGACATTCTCAAAAGTCGGATTGGTATAATAAAACCTATCAACAAAATATTTTAAATATTGAAGATGGGTATTATAATCCTGATCCATTTGTAACTCTTTCAAAGCTTTTTCCGAAGGGTTGGTTCTTCAAACCTTGGGATTTAACAAAACCCCAATCCTTCTATCAAGACGTTCTCGAATTCACTGAATGAGTGAAATTCAAACATTTTTATCTTTCTGAAGCTCATTCTGAGCCAGGGAGAAGAGAATTACAACTGAGGGGAGAGATTCGGTCTCTATGCCTCAGAGGATTCATAACAGTTTTAATGGAAGATCTGATATGGTTTATCAGTCTGCAAACATGCAATTTTAAATTACAGAAAATAGACAACTTTTGATGGCAGATCTGATATGGTTTATCAGTCTGTAAACATGCAATTTTAAACTTCTTGTCCTCATCAAACTTTATAGTCTTCAGAGGAGAAACAGTTATTGTAGACTGTTGGATCTGACTTTCCAGTCTAGTTAACTGCTTTCCTATCGTATTTAGATTAGTATTACAGAAATTATTCTGTTGGATAATACTATCTAAATCTTTATCAGTGTCATTGGTTCTATGAATTTTAAAAGGCGAGGCTTTAATCTGAACAGAAGGCTCTCCATGATCGATAGTTATATTCCTCATAGGAGGGTGTTCAGATTCGATGGTTCTATCACTATCAGAAAGATTCCATTGTGGAATATTTTTTCTAATAGTAATGGGATTTGACTCTTTAAAAGGGAAAGAAATGTTGTTTTCGGACGTATACATTTCAAACCAATCAAAAAATGTGATGTGGGCTTTATGCAAGTTTATAAACTCATAGTAAATTTTTTGAATTTGTTTTCTTTGGTCTAAAAAGTGTTATTTAAAAAACCAAAGTCTTTTTTCTTTGTTCAAATTGGAATAAAAATCTTGGTGCAGAGAGGCTTTATCCAATTCGAAATTCTTTTGTAGGACATTTATGACATTTTCTTTAACAGCAGAGATCTATCCAAATCGAATACTGTTATTCCTAGACCTATCCAATGGAAAGATATCAATCTTCCTGAGGAATGGATTCTAGAAGGAGCCATTGAACCAGTAATTTCAAAACAACTTGAGCCAATACAGAGTTGCAAAATATGACTCAATATTCTGATGAAAAGTCAGATTATATTTCAAAAGAAGTACTTCATCTAGGTTCTGTGATAGAGAATCTGTTTCTAGTATTCCCTCTTTAGAAAGAAAATTCTCTAAAGTCCCGTCTGTCATAAACCTGCCATACAAAGATCAACCTAGATTCTCCAATTCAGATATCCCTAGTTCTTCCATCCGTTCTGTTGACTTACTACTAGTATCCCACACCCAATTTATACTAGTAGTCAACATGAACAAAGCAAAGAGGAGAAGGACCCTTCTCCCCCAACATCTCCAACATTCGCTGTTACTGGTATCAGAGCAGAGAGACAACGGATCGAAGATATGACATGAAAATTTAAGAATTCGTTAAGGTTGGCTTTCTAAAAAAACACATTACCAGATCTGGATCCCAGAAATGGTGCTCTGAAGGAGGAGGGATAAGAGAATTACAACTGAGGGGAGAGATCCGGTCTCTATGCCTCAGAGGATTCGTAACAGTTTTAATGGCAAATCTGATATGGTTTATTAGTCTGTAAACATGCAATTTTAAATTACAGAAAATAGATAACTTTTGATGGCAGATCTGATATGGTTTATCAGTCTGTAAACATGCAATTTTAAATTACAGAAAATACACAACTTTTGGTTATTGAACGAATGCTTACATTTATTTCTTTAG